>JAMXBD010003331.1:0-126129 GCA_024138025.1 Combretum micranthum
CTACCTTTAAACTCTATCACACAACTCGCAACATATCTTCCAAAGTTTGTATCGTCCCTCCAATTGACCGTGTTTGCGGGTGATAAGCAGTACTGAAGTGTAGCTTCGTTCCCATACATCTTTGTAAGCTCATCCAAAATTTAGACACCAAACCTTGGGTCCCTGTCAGAAACTATTCCAGTGGGCACTCCATGTAATTGTACATTTCCCTTATGTATATTCTTTGCCAACTTATCCATGGAGTACGTCATGTTGATTGGGAGGAAGTGTGCTGTCTTTGTCAATCGATCCACTATGACCCCAAATAGCATCATATCCTGCAGAAGTTCTTGGGCATCCACACACAAAATCCATAGTGATCCCATTTCCATTCGGTATAGTTAGGGTTTCAAAAGTCTCCAGGTCTTTGGTGCTCCACCTTCACTTGTTGGCATGTGGGACACTTTAGCACAAAATTTGTTACGTCTTTTTTCATACCGTTCACCATTAGTGGCTCTTCAAGTCCTTATACATTTTAGTTCCTCATGATGCATGGTTTATCCAGAATGATGTGCTTCATTCATGATTTTCCTTCCTCATATCCTCATCATCTGAATACATAACCTTCCGTTTCATTCTTACCACTTCATCCTCATCTATGATAAAATCGGTGTATTTTCCTTCTTATACCTCTCCCTTAATCTTTTGAATTGCCTCGTCATATCGTTGGGCTTCCTTGATTCTTTCCACTAAGATGGGTTCCATAACAGGCTAGCATAATTGGTAGCTTGTTATATTTAACAGCTACTAGACCTGATATCATGTTCGCGATGTGTGTATATGCACGATTTCAATCTTTCCCAAAAGAAACACACTTGAATGCAGTAAAAATGCATATTCAAGTATCTGTAGGCACGATTGAAATCGGCTTATGGTATCCAAAGTTTATCTCATTTGATCTGTTGGATACTTTGATGCTGATGTTGCTGGGTGCAAAGTAGATCGAAAGTACAAATAGCACATGTTACTTTCTCTGAAACTCCCTAAAATCTTGGCACTCAAAAAAATAAAATTCGGTTGCACTTTCAACTATCGAAGCTTACTATATAGCTGTTGATAACTGTTGTGCACAAGTTTTATGGATGAAACAAACCTACTTGATTATGGTCTAAAATATGAAAATGTTCCAATTCGTTGTGATAACACAAGTGCTATAAACTTAACAAAAAATCTTATTCAACATTCAAGGACCAAGTATATCAAAATTAGACATCATTTCATTATAGATCATATTCTAAATAAAGATATCAGCTTGGAAAATTATTGATACAAACAATTAGATTATTGATATGTTATAAAAACCCTTCATGAGGATCATTTTTTCACTTTATGAAGAGATTTGGGTGTGATAAAAACAATAGAGAGTCTAAAAATTATGGAAACAAGATGATCTATAAGATCTAAGGATTTAAGAAGCTATTAGATATTCATATATGTTTTTGTGATGGTTTTAATATGTTCTGTTGCAAAAATCTATTACATGTGAGCTTGCTAAAATCGAAGTTTTGCTAAAACTTGATTTCGAATGTTTGAACATGCTCTATGATGCTCTTTAGACCTTTTTTTTCATATTTGAGAATAGTTGGATTTTGGTGTTGAAAACTTGAATGTTATATGTGAATATCTTCTTATTTGCAATACTACAAGTTTGTCATTTTTTTCATGAGTACAAAGTGGGAGAAGTGTAAAATGCATAATTAACATACATGTAGTATGTTTCGAATGAGTTCAAAAGGGGAGAGACATGTTGAAGTGTTGAATGGAGGAAAGAGATGTGTTGAATGTATAAGTTATCTACTGATTAGTCCTTAATGCTGTTTATTTGTCCAAAAAAGGGAGCTAAATGATGAATTAAGTGTAGTTTGCATTCTCTTAAAATTAAGCATCAAGTCTTTGAATGAAATTTGAAAAAAAAAATTTGAAATCCAGATGTTTATGTAAGGGAGAGTATTCTAAATTGAAAAGGGGTTACTTGTACATGATTGTCTTCATCAAAAAGGAGAGATTGTTGAACTTATATGTTCAATGTGGATTTTGATGAGACAATAAAATGCACAATTATCTATTAAATTATGAAAAATTGTACTTAATTAGTCGAACAATGTGATGAATATTATGCTAGAATATATATGTGTGTGTTACATGTTTTTATGGAGATTATGTAGGTTTTTAGCAAAGACAAAATTCACAAGCCCAGGCTTAGTTCTAGGTTATGTCGAAAGCTAAACTACTTCATTAAACTAAAGTGCGACAAACTCAAGACTAAAGATCAACAAGCCCAAAAATATAGTCATTAGTGGAGGGTCACGTTGAGGGCTCGACTAATGCATTCCTCAAGGCGCGACAAGCTCAAAGTCTAAAGCTTGACAAATTAAAAATTGCACAATCTTGGTTGAGGGTCACGTTGAGGGCTCAACATATTAAATGGTTAGGGCATGCCAAGCTCAAAACCAACAATCGGTAAGCTCAAACATACACAACTTTAGTCGAGAGTCAAAACTAAGATGCCATGAATATAGGGCGCTACAAGTTTGAATTCAAGGCTCAATGAAGTCTACATGAGTAAAGACTTGATTGATAGCTAAAATTAATGATAGCTTGACACTTTATGGCATGACAAGCATTAAGGTGCAACAGTTTAAAAGAATGAGTCGATGTAGTAAAAAGAGCTGTTGGAGGGCATTTAATATTTTGTGACTTCAAGATGTTATCTCTAATGGACATTTAAATTTTTGAATGTTATAAATACTCTATCCTTGGGAGATTAAAAAATGTAAAGAAGTGCTAAAGTGAAAAAGAGCTTTTATTTGCGAACAAACAAATTGTTGATTTTCTTATTCTCTTATTCATTAACTAGTAAATATCAGGAAAGAGATATAGAAATATTCTAGTGCTCTATTCTTATATATCCTATTTATCAGTGAGCACCTAGAGAGAAAAATATTTATTTCCTAGTATTGTAAAAGCGATGTATTGTTCAACTTAAGTGCGTCTATTTAGTGATTAATAAAGTGTGTGAAGTCCTAAATTGGAGACATTGGTGACCATGGAGAGTAAGAAGTGGGCCATCCATGTTAAATATAGACTTAAATTTTCTATCCTTATCTCTTTAATATTTCATACTAATAATCTGCTATGTATATCTAATGCTACTAAAGTAAAGTTTGATCTACTACATTAAGATTAATTGTTCGAGTATTTTAGGATAAATACTCTCAATCACCACCCACCCCCCCCCCCCCCCCCCTCGCCTTCTCCCCTCAAGCTACCATCCAAGATGCTAACTTGTTAAACTACAGTTCAAAAAATTATAGACCATACCATTATTTAACACCAAATCTTAGCACACAACACTAGCCTACTACACCATGATCATAATGTTTCTGATCATGTGAAACATGCTTACCATCCAAACATTAACCCTTAGTTTCCAAAGAATAACTATAATTCACATGGTTAGTTGATTATGTGGAATTTAGTTGTACTCAAAAAAATCGGCTCCTCTTTCAAGGTAGTTAATGTTGTTTTTATAGTAAAAACATATCTCCATAGTAATTCTCTTGTAAGATTTGTCTAATAACTAGTTGTCCATATAACTTAGCTTTTTTAATAGAATTTAGGTTTGAGTATGTTTTCATGTTATAAACCATAACTCCAACTATATGGCATGAGTAGGTTATAGAGTTTTAGACCAATACTATATTTCTCATGATTAGAGATGCAGCCAAGACAGATTTTGACAGATCATATAAGCCTAAAACCTAACTCCGCTACCATATAAGGTTTACTAAACCCGGCCCTATAACCTATAGGGTTTTCATACTATATCAAAACCCGTCCTATAGGGTTTGCTTAAGAATCTAGAACCTAACCCTATAACCCTCTTTTGTTTTTTTCAACCTATTTTTAAATTTAATTACTAAAATTGAGAGAAGTCGAGGTAAAATGTGATATGAATTTATTATATTAATATAAAACTTAAAATGTTTTTACATTTATACCCTTCACTAGTAATATGTTTTCTAAATGTTATATATATATATAATATATCTTTAATTTACTTATACCTTTTGTTTACTGTTATCTTTTTTATAATATATTTCATAGAATTAAATGGTAGTATTCATCTATATTAAGACAATTTATAAGTATATGATGACTATATATCAATTTATGACAAGTAATATATTACGATAAAATTATTATTTTAGTTAATATGTCAAACCATATTTACATGAAACATTTTTGCTCATATTATGATTATCTTTATGTTTCTCTCCGTTTTCCAATTTTCCATCTCACTAAATTCAAATAGATTATTCTAGATATACTTAGAATTCCAATATTATAAATTTAAAACACAAAAATATTCAGGTGATGTTGATAAAATAGTCACACACCAATACTATATATGGCCAATTGAATGTTGGTGGATAGTACAAACTATAAATTGAAAAATAATAAATTTATGAATTGAAATAAAATAACCTACCACATAACTCTCAACTATCCTAAAACTCATATCTTTTCAATTTTTTTAGTGGCTCTAGACTTTATGAATTTTTTTTTTCAATTTTAGTGCCGGGTTGTCAGGTATCCATCGGATATCTTATAGGATCCAGACCCGACCCCCAACACCCTATAGGATTTTAGCTACATAACTAAACTCAACCATAAAACAAACTTTGTGGGGTTGTCAGCAAATTAGGTCGATCAAAAACTCTATAACGGCCACTCCCATTGCATCGCTACTAATGATAGTATCAAAAGTTTAGGTTCTCTTCATTTGAATCCTATCCCTTCCAAGTAACGAAATTTTAATTCATATAACACTGGTTGTCAATTAATATGAAATAAATAATGATTTAAATAACAAAAAACTTCACAAATTCAATACTAACTTTTAAACAATACAACAAATGTAATAAACCCATCTAAATAAAAGTCCAAAAAAAAAAAAAACAAGTCTAGCACATCGCTTTAGTAAGAAAACACATAAGGACAAATTCTATTAGTAAAAATAAGAACTTAAGTGTCAAAAGTTTGGAAATTGGTACATGCTCCAATTTATAAACTCTCTAAGAGAGACTAAAAAATTCACATTTCCAAGCACTGTCAACGTCCAAAATCTATTTAACAAAGTAATTCATAACTTAGAGATCAAAAATTAGAAATGTAGCAAGGAATGCATAATAAATTGAAACAACAATTTTTTTAAATGTATGTCATCCAAATAGCTTAGCTTAGCGCCCTAATGGAAAACATGTATTTCACTTAAACCCATAAGAATTTAAGCATGTTGTCTAAATGGTAATTTTGAGACAACCAAATGACACGGTTGCCCCTTCTAATATTTAAACCCAAAGGGCATCTCAATGGCAATTGTGTTGGTCCAATAAAATAATCAAGAATAGAAGGTTGATTCGAATATATTCAAGAAATTAGTTTTCTTGCCTTTCTTAATTGTTTTAGAAACGGTAGTAGTCAAATTTTATTGAAGTTTGCGTAGAGAAACCAATATAAAATGAATATACATAAAGATAAAAGAGAATAGAGATTAAAAGATCAAAAACAAGATCTATAGTGGCTTTTTCTTATGGATCGATCTACTCTTATAGCTCCACATTAAGATTAAGTCTTCTGCTATTCCACCATTTAAGAGAAAAAAAAAGTTATGGTCATAAGTTCTAGTCTACCCAACTCATCCACTCTAAACGAGAAATATCACAAAATTACAAAGCTTAACCGTACTCTCAAATGACAAATGATTAATTAGATATTACACGCTACATATATAGACACATGATATTTAAATAATAATTAAATTTTAACATGCATATTAATTAAATAAGTACTTTCCAAAACAATTATCACTCATGATTTACACACTTGTATGGATTAAATTGAATCCTCTCAATTGTCTCAATAAATTGTTGTTAAAAAAAATGAAAGCGCAGCTAGGCTGAATTACACGCACAAAGGCAGAAGTTACAAGGCAGGTTTTTTAAACTGATTTTAAGCTTATTTATCCAACCATTATCTCTTTTAATCCTTTTAGGCACACTTATAACAAAAATAATAAAGAGATAAGGGAAGGAAAATATTACATTAAATTTAATATGAAGTTCGGCCATCCCCTAGTCTCCATATCACAAATTTGTCTCACTCAAGGAAGAATTCATCCTTCATTCAATCAAAACAATTGCCTCATGAAGATGACTTCACAAATGCCTCAATACGAGGACTTCACAAATGCCTCACCAAGAGGACTTCACCAATTGTCTACACACATGTAGGACTTCACCTATTGGCTCAAACATATGAAGACTTCACTAAAATACTAAAAAAAACATGTGAATAGTGCCTACAATATTGGCTCATTAACTTACGAATGGTAATATTCGCTTAACAAAAACAAACACAAACAGAGAGTATTTTTACATAATATATCCAAGTTAAGCTGTACTCTCTTTTCTCTAACTTCTTAAAAAACACCCTAAAACATTCTATATATACAGCTTCAAAAACATGGTCATTTCCCCAAAAGAACCTCCAATGGTTAAACTTGAAAGTCTACAATGGCTATTGTTTAAATTGCAGTACCCTAAACTCGTCGTGCCTCAATTTATCACGCGAGCAAATCTGTGCTCATTGAGCCTTAGATTCAAACTTTTTATACCCTGGAGTTTAAACCTGTCAAGCCCTCAATGTATCTCGCAACCTAAGTCCATGCATCTTGTTTTTGCCACTCGTCGTGCCTTGGATTTATACCTTGATTGGACCAATCGTGTAAACCCCCAAATGTTTGGAAATCAATTTAGCTTAAAACCCTAATCTGGAAGTCAACTAGAACCCTAAAGTCAACAAAACCCTAGTTAGACGTAATAGCTTAAGTCTGGTAATCTCGAATAAGCAATCCGAAGAAAGTAAGTAAAAGTTTAGTATGTAGAACAGTGTGTAATTACCTAAGGAAGCTTAAAAAGATCGATTAGTAAAACCGCGAATCGTTTTGAACCGAATCGACACATTTCTTGAAAAAATTGTCCCAGGATTCGGAATAGTAAAATATTCTGATATACCGTTAGGACTCGTAAAAATATAAGGATTTCAAAAATATCAGTTTATAGATTTTTTCGATAAGTAAAAAATAATAGATATCGCAATTATACGCGTATTTCTTACTACGTTACTTTTATTAGTCATATCTATTTAAATTACACTATTCACTACTATTCGACACTATTCTTTTATCTTCCCCCCCCCCCCCCCCCCCCCCCCCCCCCCTCTTTATCTCCCTCTCAATTTTTTTTATTTTATCTTTAATTAAATCACACAAAATTCACTCCTCATTTCCTATAAATACCCCCTCTCTCTTTCATTTCTTTCACACAATTACTACTCACAAATTCTCTACAAAAACTCTCTCAAGTTCTCCTCTCAAAACTCTCTCCAAATATTCTCCCAAACTCTCCTCAAATAATCTCAAACCATTTTCTACCTACGCAAAACTCATAACCACATAAACACTCCAAAAACCTTCTTTAGGTAAACTTTTCTTCATAATTTCTTCTTCTCATGTCATGTAGCTTTACATGACCATGATGTGAGTTTCCAAAAACTAAATGTTATGGAAGTTACACTATATTCATATATTGTTCTTGTTCATGGAAATCTATTTATGTTTATGTTGTTATTTTGTTCATATTATTGTTATTATATCTAAGTATTATTATGTATTTATATATATTATTATATATATTCTTTAGAGCATATAAGCTCACTTGCAATTTATTTATTTCCATGCAAAGCAATTTATCTATTTCCTTCATTGCAATTTATTTTTTCTTGCTATTTTAAGACTAGTCTCTAGTCTTAGACTTGTCCTCATCAAGTCAAAAACAATTTTTTTTCTTTCTTTCATTTTATTTTTTTCTTTTGGGACTAGTCTACTTCTTAGTTCCAGGAGCTTGAAGAAGCCCAGACTCCCAATACTTGACTTTATTTATTTATGTTATTTTTTCTTACTATTATTTCTCATAAATTATGCCATTAAGATTGTTGTCCAAATTTTTCAAGCTCCAAAAATATTTGATAAAAGAAGATTTTATCACTTAGGAATAAGTTTATATGAAATATAAAATCTATGGTTTAACAAAAATAAAGTCGTTCCTTTCCAAGTTAAAAGAAGAACTCACTACAATTCTAGAAGCTACTTTTGTTTTGAAAAGCTCTTTAAATCATTTCTATACCACCTTGTTTTCCAAAAAGAAAATGATTTTGATACAAAAATGATTTCTATGAAAACATAATATGAAGGAAACCTTATGAGAAAGGAATGAGAATTTTCAAATTAAGATCTTCTCAAACAAATGGTCAAAGATAAATTGTATAGAAAATAAATAGGGAAAAATAGCACTAATATAGAGAACTTAGAAAGAAGAAAATGTCTTTTCAAAAAGTTATCTAGGAAAAATAATAAGGCAAACATAAAGTATCCTTTGAAAACAAAAAGAAACAAAATATTCATTTCAAAAGATTTACAAAATAGATTTCTTGTAAACTATAGTTTTTAAACTCGTAATTGACATTGTTTTACTCAAGAAATATGATTGGACAACAAATTCTTGAACATGATAAAATATGAGCTAAGTAGCTATAAAAAGAGAAATTTTCAACTATATATATAACTAAGTATTTATCAAACAAATCTTGAATGATTTAAAATTTGAAACAAAATTGTTTTTGAGATAGAAAATCGTGTGTGAATCTGATCACCACTGTTTTGATGCCTAAATGGTTTAGTTTGATAAGAATAGTTTTAGAAATGGATAAATATTTTCGAGTAGATAGAAATCGGTATATTATATGCGCGATTCCGAGTTAAAATAACCAAGTTATGGCCATTTTAAATTGGAATTTTTCCTTTATACGAACTTTGACGTTCTCATGACATTGTTTTGTCAAAATTCAAGAAATCATCAAAAAATACTCATTTTGGGTATTTTCTCTTGACTAGGTGATTCCGAGGAAGAACACCTATAACCCAAGGATTATTTCGATTAAGAGGATTGTGTGAGCGACTCTCCGTGTAGAAGAATTGTCGACATGGCAACGAGTTTATTTTCTTTAAAATGCTTTACTTGATTGTGATTGTAATCTAGTCGCATTAGAATTAAGAAAAGACAAATGGATATGTATGTAAGATAATTTTTTGAAAGGATCCTAAGAATATCGAGGCTAGAATTGATTGAATGTTTATTTTAGTATAACACTTGATTTGTATGAGATTCTATGATCATCCTAAATTTGATGATAATGATGCTATGATATCATAAATAAATGGATTCATACATACCATGAAGTGAGTCACATTACATTGGGTTATTATCCTTGGGTGAGAAGGATTGTAGCTCAGGTCGAAAGCAACACTTAGCGAAGTGACCGAAAGCGATTGCTTGGCGACATGAAGGAAATACTTGGCGGAAAGTCCGAAAATAAGGCTCAATTTAAGTAAACTTCATATGCTTGGCGATATTAATCGAAAGCATAAATCTTTTTAACTAAAACTACTTGTTTTAAGGTTACATATCACCAAACCCAATGGAGAGCGTAAATCCATTCAACATATAGTTCCTGTAAACTATATGCTTTATTTATCTACGTGTATGTCGCATTTCATATGTTTGCTTAAATAACTTGTTTAAGTTTCATTATAAAGTCATTTATGGAAATAGTTCTCACTAAGCCTATTAGCTTATACCCCTATAGATATCTTTTGCAGTTCACATATTTGTGATTGAGGCCACGTGGACTCTGCAGACAAGTATTTTCCCTTTTGGTTAAGGAATTTCAAGATGAAGTTTAGTGTTGGATAAGGTGTAGAAATACTCTTGTAATAGATTGTGACTTGGGCGAAATGCCCAAGTTTTGTAAGATCATTGTTATGAATAAATGAATATTATGAATCCTCTTTTTTAATCTGTTATTATATCTTTTTAAGCTTCATAATTCCATAGATGGTCCTCTATGTTTGTGAAGCACGCCTTACACTTAATATCAACGCTTCAGGGAGTGGCTAAGGTTGTCATACTTAAGCTTTAATATTAAGTATGGCAGACTGTTACGTTTAGGATACCGCTTGGGACATGACAAATCGAGACCTCCACTAAGTCTACGATCAAGGCTGCAGACTTAGGCATGACAATTTGTTCCTACACAATCTGCAAAGAACATCACACATACAAACACATACACATATATGCACATTGAAGTTTAAACATATTAAAAATGATTTTGCTTATTAAATTAGCTTAATTATGAGCATTTGAGCAATGCATTTTCTCATCAAAACAAGATTGTAACCTCCACAAGGTTCAATATAAATAAGTGCACTAGTTAAATTAAAGAAACACAAGTAAATATGTTTTATGATAATCAACTTAGATAGATCTCAAAACTTGCACATTTGTCCAATTAACTATCTAGAATTTAAAAGTGTCAATTTAGTACATCTAAAAACTTTTTCAAGGAATTTATAGCATCTTGATAAGATAGTTAAATTGTAAAATGGGACAAAGTTCATATAGTTAATTATAAAATTTAGCAAATTTTAAATGTAAATTATAAAAATAGGCAAAACTTAGGTATCAAATTGATACTTTCTCAACTTCATGTAATTATTGCAAAAATAGGTAAAATCTAAATGTCAAATTTAAGGAAAATTTTATGGTCCTGCCACTATTTAATGGCTCACACCATACCCTACCATCCATCATTGTATAACTAAAATAGTTAATATTTTAATTACTATATTTATTTAACAGTATATGGTTGACTGAATGGTCCTATCGGTGAAACTATACAAGCTCCTAAATACAAAGTATTTAGCAATGAGAAGTTGTTTGTAGCAGTTATATTCTATTTCATCATTTTTTATTATTCCCATTGTATATTTTTGTCTTTTGAATCTTCTTGTATTGTTTTTCATCTAACATTCAAAACATGTAACACCATTAAAAAAAGAAATCAATAATCAATTGTTATCTTTATCATTTGTGAATTAGCCATTAAATTACAACATATACATGATTTCAACTTGACTCCCTAGACATCTATCACTATGTAGAAAATTTTATCAAAAATCTTATTGTATTTATATTTTAATTTAAATTGAAATACCTGAATTTCTATTGACAATGACCTTAGTCTTAAAAAAGTATCACAAAAAATCATGAAACACATGATACATTGAATTTCAAATAACTAATTCATCTCATCATATCTTAAAATTTATGGAATTGATGATATGGAAAACTTATGAATATAGGATTTTGTAATATTCTCCCAAATTGTTTTTCTTTAAATAAGTTATTTAGATATGTTACCAAAAAATATCTAACATATGGATCTAAGACTTGGGTAGCATTTGAAATCTTAATCAATAGAAATAATTAAAAATTCGAAAAGAAATATGAAAGATTTAAGTGATGGATAATCTTAAAATTCAAGTGTTTGTAATTATCAAATTACTAAAATGACCTTCCTTTAAATTTGTTAAGGGCATTTTAGTAATTTATTCTCATAAGATATTGTAAGGAGTGTATTTTTTTTCCTAAGTCGTAGATATTGCAAGGAGTTTAATTAAGCATTACACATTCATCCATATCATATGTAACTTAGATGATAATCTTTAATAATTTTTGTTAAATAATATTAGAAGGGAATGACATTAATATAAAGAATACATTTCAAAGGAATGAGAAGTTTAAAAGTTACCTCTCTCCTCCTTTCTCTTGCTACCACAACTATGACTCTTAAAAGCCTCTATTTCATTTTAAGTTGCTCATTAAACCAAGTACTAGACAATTCAATGCATAAAGGAGCTTCAACATCAAGATCTCTATCTAGATTGGTAAGTAAATGAACGTCTTAGTTGATTTAGGTTCAAGTAAGCCTAAATTGATAATTATAGTAACTAGTATCTTATCACCTCAAGGAATTAATAAGAATCAAAGGAAATCGAGTGTTTTTTTAGGAAATTGCAAGCTTGATGTGGAGTTTTCATAGGGATTAGGCTAGTTTGATTTTATACCTTCAAGTAATATATCTAGATTTGATATAAAGTTAGTATAAGATCTATAATAAGTCTATTTTACTTTTTTATTCATAGAAATTTACGCTTAATCTGATGTATTTTTAGGTAAATTCCTATGAATTCGATACTTTTATTGTTTAAATGTTATTTTTTAGCTCCTGAAATCAAAAGAAGCAGAAACAAAGTTATTTGAATCAAATTGGAGCAAAACGCGTCAATTATGCAAAATAGGACTGATCGAGCCCTACAAAAATGCCTATTGTAGGCAAAATAGCAAGGCAAAATGATTTGTCGTGCCCTTCATCTAGCCTCGATGTGACCCTCGACATCTGTCTTGAGGTGATCAAGCCCTGGACCTCAAGAAACAGCTTTGGTCACACCATACTATCGAGCCCTAGATTCACCCCGTAACCAAAGCTGAACAAAATTAGGCCTTTACTTAGAAGAAACATATCTTGAATCGAGCTTATGTCTCAAGCATCGATGCACTCGATTTACCCCGTGGTTAAACTTGGACAAAGACTCGAGCCTTTTCAGCAGAAAGCTACAACTTAGGTTGAGCCCTAATCCTCAAGCAACATTCAAATGCTCGACCTAATGCTCGACTACCACACGAAAAGTAACCCAATGAGCTAGTATTTATGAAAGCGTGTGAGAGTAAGTAACAAATTCTGTTATAAATAATCTGTCACGTTAGCAGATAAAATCATCATGATTTTTATGCCTCTAGCTATAAATAAATGTGAACAAACATGCGATAAATGTATGTAGCATATGTAACAAATTTCTAACATAGTATAGAGAGAGAATTCTTTAGCAAATGAGTTGTTTCTTCTTGTTCAAACTTCTCTAGTTTTCTATGGAAAATCATTTCAACCATTGCTTGTATTTTTACAGGACTCTAGACTTAAATTGTAATATTCTATGTTAATTCTATATTATTTCTTCAAAATTCATGCTTAATGCTTATATCCATGGAGAAATAATCTCCTACAGCTTAAGGTTTGTGAACCCAAATCTTATTCATGTGATTTCAAATGCGCTTTCAAATAAACATTGACTCAATATTTGTAATTAGTAGCTTAAACTTATTTTTGAGTCTAAATGTGTGGTGCACCGTTTGATTCATATTTGATTTCAACTTAATAAATTGAGAGATCATTCTTTTGAATAGATATGGGCTACTAATGGAGTTGCTCATAATCGCCTTAAGAGAGGGATGGTGAAACTTTCTATCACTTATTTTTTAAATTCATTAGGTTGGTTTTGAAATAAAGGATTTCGAACTTTATGCGAATCTAGACTGCTGATAATTTATGCAAAGATTCCGTGGTCTGGTCTATATCTAGAATTACTGACCTTGGAGTGACTTTTACTTTCTTACGGAATCCGACAGTGTAAATACACCAGTAAACAACTCTCTCTCTCTGATTTTATCAAGAAGTCACATGATAAGGAATTAGTTAAGCACACCCTAGGCTTCCATCTTGCATTTTTACAAACTCATCCTTAATATTGCCCTAAAAGCATGTGCAGATCAACTAACCATAGCTTAGCTTCTGTTTTTATCATGATCTTCTGAATTTTCTTTTGCTAGATAATAGATAAAATGCAGTAAGGTAGATGCCAATGATCCATGTCACGCCCCAAAGGATACCCTAAACGTGACAGTCCGCCACACTCAATATTAAAGCTTAAGTTCGACAACCCTTAGCCATTCCCAAAAGCTTTTATATTAAGTATAAGGCGAGCTTTCACAACCTTAGAGGACCATATATGAATTATGAAGCTTAAGAAGATATAAATAACACATTAAGAAAAGAGGATTCATAATAATCATTCACTTATAACAATGATCCTTACAAACTTAGGGATACTTCCCTGCGATTACTAATCTATTACGAGAATATTTGTACATTAATACTAATACTACACTTTATCTAAAATTTCCTTTATCTAAGGAGATATTACCTGACCAGGGTCCTCGTGCCTTAACCATAAATAGGAAACTACAAAGATATCTATGGGGTATAAGCTAACAGGCTCAGTTAAGAACTATTTCCATAAATAACTTCTTGTAACGAGATTTCAAACAAGTTGTTTAAACAATCAAATGTGATGCCACATACATGTGGGCAAGCAACCATATAGTTTTTCGAGAACTATATGTTGAATGGATTTGCGCCCTTCATTCGAGGTTTGGTGATACATAGCCTCAATTCAAGTATTTTTAAAAAGTTTATATGCTCACGAGCACACATCGCCAAGCAGTCCAAGTCTACTTGAATTGACCTTGCTTTCGGATTTTTCGCCAAGCATTTCCCTTAAGCCGCCAAGCAATCGCTTTCGGATCTTCCGTCAAGTGTTACTTTCGACATGAGCTTACTATCCTTCTTACCCAAGGATAATAACCCAAAATAATGTGACTCACTTCGTGGTATGCATGAATGCTTATTTATATACCCTAACATTATAATTATCAAGTTTAAGGTGATCAAAGCATTTCATGCAAAGCAAGTGTTATACTAAAACAAGCATTTAATTCAATTCCGGCTTCGATATTCTTAGGATTCTTTCAAAGAATTAATTAATATATATATCCATTTTCTTTTTCCTAACTCTAATACAACTAAATTACAAGCACAACAAGTATAGCATTTAACGGAAATAAACTCACGATGCCATGTCGACTATTCCTCTATGCGGGTGAGTCGTTCACACACTCCACTTAATCGTAATAATCTTTGGGATAAAGGAATCCTTCCTCGGGGTCACCTAGCCAAAGAAAATACCCACCATGAGTATTCCTTGATGATTTTCTTGAATTTTGACAAAACAATGTCAAAGAATTTAAAGTTCGTATAAAGAATGTTCCAATTTAAAATGCCATAACTTGGTCATTTTAACTCGGAATCGCATATATAATATACGATTTCTACCTACTCAAAAAGATCTATCCATTTCTAAAATATTTTTGTCAAACTAAACCACTTTAGGCCCCGAAACAGTGGTGACAAATTCACCACGAATTTTCCAACTTAAAAACAACTTGGGTTCACCCATTCAAAACTTACTTGATAAATACTTAGTTATCTATATAGTTGAAAAATTCTCTTTTAAACTATATAACTCATATTTAATCATGCTCAAGTGTTTGTTGTCCAATTATATTTCTTGAATAAAAACAATGTTGGTTTGAAGTTGTTAAAAAATATAGTTTACAAAAATCGATTTTGTAAATTTCTTGAAACGAATATCTTGTTTCTTTTTGTTTTTCCAAAATACTTCATGTTGGTTTTATTATGTTTCCCAAGTAACTTTTTGGAAATACAATTTTCTATTTTCTAAGTTCTCTTATATTAGTACCACTTTTCCTATTTATTTTTCCTATACAATTTTCTTTACTATTTGTTTGTAAAGGTCTTTATTTGAAAATTCTTAGCCTTTCATCTTGTTTATCTTTTTCATAAAATCATTTTTGTATCAACAATTATTTTCTTTTGAAAAACAAAGTGGAATAATAAAGGTTTAAGTAGCTTTTCAAAGTAAAAGTAGTTTCTAAAATTATAGTGAGTTCTTTTTGTACTTGAAAGGAAATGAGTTTATTTTTGTTAACTCATAGATTTTATACTTTACATAAACTTATTTCTAAGTAAAAATCTTCTTTTTTAATTATTTTTAGAAATTAAAATTTTTGGACAACAATCTAAATGAACATGATTTATGAGAATAATAGTAAACAAAAATAACATAAATAATAAAGTCAAGTATTAGAGTCTTAACTTTTTTCAAGGCTCCGGGAATAAGAAGTAGACTAGTCCCAAAATAAAATAAAATGAAAGAAAGAAAATTTTGTTTTGACTTGATGAGACAAGTCTAAGACTAGAGACTAGTCTTAAAATAACAAGCAATAAGTAAATAAATTGCAATGGATAAATAAATAAATTGTGCATAACATAAATAAATTGCAAGTGAGCTTATATGCTCTAAAGGATATGTATATATATATAGATAATAATATTTAGATATAGTAATAATAATATGAACAAAAATAATAAAACATGCACATAATAGATTTTTCATGACCAAGAACAATACATGAACATAATGTAGCTTCCATAACTTGTAGTCTTTGGAAACTCACACTATGATCATGTAAAGTCACATGACATGAAGAAGAAAAAAATATGAAGTGGTTACCTAAAGAAAACTTGGTATTGTTATGTGGTTATGGGTTTTAGTTTTTGGTAGAAGTTATTGTGGAATTATTTTGAGAGAGTTTTGGGATGGTATTTTGAGAGGAGATTTTGGGAGAGTTTTTGTAGAGAATTTGTGGGTAATGAATGTGTGAAAGAAGTGAAAGAGGAGGGAGGTATTTATAGGAAAATGTGGAGGGATTTTTGTATGATTAAAATAAAAGAAAATTGAAACAAATTGAGGAGAGATGTGGAGGGGGTAGCGCTGCCACATGCATGAGAGGGGGAGAGTGATTTTTTTTTTTTTTTTTTTGTTAAAAAATGTAGTAATATGTAAGGTAGATGTGAAATAAAGTTATGGGAAAGGTAAAAAGTAAAGGTTATAGGTTATGGAGTGTGTAAGAGTAGGTGTAAGAAAAAGTAGAGAGAAAGAATAGTGTAGAATAGTGTAATGTAAAGTAATATGACTAATAAAGTACCAGTAGTAAGAAAATACGCGTATAATGGCTATATCTGTTATTTTTAGGTACCGAAAAATTACAAAATTAATATTTTTGAAAATCTTAAATTTTTTACTAGTCTAACGGTATATTCGGAATATTTTTACTATTCCGAGCCATGGGACACGTTTTTCAAGAACTGTGTCCGATCGGATTCAAGGGACACTCGAAATTCGCAAAACTGATATTTTTATATAACCTATAGTTATTACGAACTATTCTAGCTAATTGTTCCAACTTCATTTTCTAGGGCTAAAGAAAACGGCAATGCTGGACTTAAACGGTTACGGTAAACTAGGGTTTTGTTGATTTTGGAAATCCGGTTGACTTCTGATTTAGGGTTTTAAGCTAAACCGATTCCAAAAATTTGGTTTACAATCCACTATAATATGATCTAATATTTTCTATACTACTTAGGTGTACTTGCCTAATATCGGTAGTTGCTTCTAAAGTTGAACAAAGCCTATTAGTTTTATAAATTTTTGAAAATTTTAACTTTATATTCTTTAGAAATTGGTTTTAACCTAATTAACTAACCAAGTTTTCTAGCACCATTGCTAGGGAGATCAGTGTTTGATTCATAAAATTTAAACTCAACAGGGCACTATTTGAAAGCATTTTGTTTATTAATTTGGTCACTAATTTTGTGAATGTGAAAATACCTTTTGCTTTTGTTTTGTTTTCATTTTCTATAAATATGCTTTTGTTCATAGTTTTTATTTTTGTAAATATTTACTTCTTTTTGTTTCTATAAATAATGATAATCCTCTATTGTTTTTCTTATATATATGTACATAATGTATATACCTATTCTCTTTTTATATCGTTTCTATATATAGCATCTTACCTATTTGTTAATATTTCTATTTATTGCTGTTTTTATTTTCTTTACAGTTTTGTTTATTTTTCTTGCAAAATTCTTTTATTCTTTATTGCATTTATTTGTTTATTCTTTATTTATGTAAAATATGATGTTTTAGTTGTTTTTAGTTGCTATCTGTTATAATAGTAGCATTATTGTAGACTAATTCTTTTAAAATAAAATGCATTATTACGACTAGAAGTCAAACTCAGCATTTATTTGTATTTACTCTAGAGTCACAGAGAATAGGATGTATTAGCCGAAGAATAGCAAGAAAGAAACAAGGATTGAGTCTGGAGGATATGGATGCTAGAACTAAGCACAAAAATGCTGGAGGGAAGTTGAGGAGGAAGTAGACCATATAAGATTATACCAACTAAGAACCATGCTTGAGTTTTGTAGACCAACCTTGGATGGGGCCAACACAAGCATAGTTAGGCCTAAGGTTGCTGCCAATAACTTTGAAATCAAACCGAATGTTATCCAGATGGTGCAACAATATGTTCAATTTGATGGACTTCAAGATGAAGATCTAAATACCTATCTGTAGCAATTTCTAGAGATTTGTGATATCCTTAAGATTAAGGGTGCTTCGAACGATGCCATTAGATTAAGGTTGTTTCCATTCTCCCTAAGAGGTAATGCAAAGAAATGGTTGAATAGTTTGTCTAGGAATTCCATAACAACATGGCAACAAATGGCTAAGTATTTTATAAGGAAATACTTTTCCCCATCTAGGACAGACAAACTTAGAGTTGATATAGCCTCCTTTCACCAACTTGACTCTAAGACTTTATATGAATCATTTGAAAGGTGGAAGGAACTGCTAGGACATTGCTTACACCATGGACTTCTTGAGTGGACACAGGTCCAAACCTTTTACAACGGGTTAAACTATGGAAGTAGGCAGCTAATCGATGCGCAATTGGAGGGAGCCTGCACAATAAATCCTCTATAGAATGTTTGAACTTGTTTGAGGATATGGCCAATAATCACTATCAATAATCCTTGTCAGGGCTAATAAAGAGAAGAATAGAGGAGTCTTTGAGCTTCATGTAGTAGCCAATCTAACCTCTAAGATAGAAGCCCTAAGTAGGAAGATAGACAGCATTACCATTGATAGTGGCTACGTAACATGATTGATGGTGGTTTTAGACAAAATGTAGAGGGAATGATCTCTGAGAATGTGGAGTACGTGAACAATTTTAATGTACCTAAAAATGACCCTTATAGTAACACCTATAACTTGGCTGGAGGAACCATCCAAATTTTAGATGGAGCAATAACAATTTTCAACAACTTGCTTTGAACCCACCGAACTTTTAGAAGTAGCAGGCTTGATGTAGTCAGGTGTCTCCTAAGTTAACAGAAGTTCTTTAGAAGAATTAATTCCTCAATTTATTAAAGCAATTGAGGCTAGGCAATAGACTATTGATGCAACTTTAAGAAATCATACAGCTGCAATACATAACCTAGAGACATAATTAAGACAGATCTCAAAACTCCTCTTAGAGAGACCTTAAGGATCTTTGCCAGCTAATACTAAAGCCAACCTAAGAGAGCAACCCAAGAACTAAAAAAAGAAAGACTCCTAGGATGATTATCTTACCTTTCTTTTTAGTGTGGAACTTTTTAGAAAGAATGTTGATGTTTGATGTGTGTTCGTTTTTTAAAGACTCTTTGAATTTTGTTGATTGTCTGAGGAGGATGAGTATTGTCTTGAGAAGGAATTTGTTTGTTTATGATTGTTTTATGTGTTGTAAGACTTATTCAGGTTCTGCTGAAACCTGAGTTAATCTTTGAATGATGATGTTTTTCATGAAATTTTTTCTGAATCGATGAATGATAAGGACATGGATGAATTTGTGGACTTGTCACGCCCCATAGGGGTATCCTAAACGTAGCAATCTGCCACATACTATATAAGACTCTCGAAATTCTATCCGAGCCCTTCAGGAGTCTTGTATAGATGTAAAGCGTCCCTTTACGACAATAGAATACTCAATCAATGGAGTAAAGAAGTTTAATGTGGCATTCATTAGCCATAGATAATAAACCAAAACACACACATATATATATATAAATTACAAAGTCTAAGGGGCATTCCCCCGCAAAATAATATTAAGTCCAATACAGTTATCCAGAGTCCTTTAGTTTCCAACGGAAGTCTAAACAAAATCGAAATAAACTTCTAAGGGAAACTCCTAGCTCCGATACCTGAGCTGTAGCCTGCCTTGGCCTAAGCTAAATGAATTCATGCTGCAACAAGTAAAAACTATAGGGGCATAAGCTAACTAGCTTAGTGAGTGTAAACTTTCATATCGCAATTAAGACAAATCATTCAAGCAATTGGTTACTCAAGCAAATGTTATGCATCAAACAAATGAGTTCAGCAAACATATGACCAGCCTAAAATCATATGTGGATGGACTTGCGCCCTCCATCCCGGGTTAGCAGATTAACGAATCTTGCGGTACGACGCCGTTTAAACTCATGGTCAACTGAACAATATTTCGTTTTATAGATCGCAATTAACCAACAATTTCGTTTTATGGATCACGATTAACCAACATAATCATTTTATGGATCATGAAAAACCAACAAATGCTAATGCTCCATCCCCATTGTGATATGAATGAGTTCAATTATAGTTGAGGTCCAATAATAGATTAATCCAATTCTTTAGATAACTAACAATTTCGCAGACAATCAATTATAATCCTCGCTATACAAGCAGTAGCTTAACACCCGTTTCGATATTCCTTAAGTTAACTTCACATATCAAACAGCAGAAAGTATATAATTCCCATATACCCCATCATGCATATTCATTTTTTCTTTGCTAAACAACTAATGCCACTCATCATTACAATCACAAGCAATAATTAAGATCGGAAGTAATACTCACTCGACCATAGTACCCAGCCTCTTAATATAGTGTCGGGTGGTAGGGTATCGCCGTGCTCGGATCACCTACCAAATAGAACAAACCTAATAAGAATCTCATAACTTAACTAATCCAAGCTATGCATCTAAACTAGACAAAATCGAATTCTCGCTATTTGCGGAAGTTCCAACTTAAAACGGCCATAACTTGGTCATTTAACTCGGAATTTCGCAAATTTATATCGATCTATCTACTTCGAAAGATCTATCTAATTCTAATATTATTTCAAGTTTTGAAAAACACTTAAGGTCACATGGAACAGTGTCAGATCTGTTCTGTAATTCTCCCTTTCCAAAAATTGTTTCGCATTTGGTAAAATGTTTCTAGTTGATGATTCATGTATAGATGGTATATGAATGAATTCCTAGTATGAATGTCATGTAATGAGCTCAATATATACATGGTCTTGATGATTTTTTATGATGAACTCTTATGAACTCCTAATTATTATAAAACTCCATGATGGTCACTTCTAAAAATCTATTTTTTCCAACTTTGCATTCCCTAGGGTTTTAGGATTTTATTCTTGGAATTTACTTGTTATCTAAATAAAAATGAGTCCTTAACATCTATACTATCCATGACCTTCACTTATGCATAGAAATTCACATTTTTCACTTTGTAAATGTGTTGTTAAACAAGCTTTTCACAAAAATCCGAATTTTGGAAATTTTCATTTCTTGCATATTTCCCATGAGAAAACTTGTTTAATGCATCAAAATTTGAAGTTTTATTATATCTATTGTCTAAGGACTTCATTTAACTCATAAAACATGCAATTTAAGCTTGATTACTAGGTGTTTATGTAGGAATTACTCCAAATTACGAATTTAACAAACTAATCACTATCTCAAGATTTTCCATTCTAACTCCACTACTTGTTTTACATATTACTCATGCCTAAACTCATCTAAACTTGTAAAAATCATTCCTTAAAGATACCTATTACATGAACCTCTCATTTTTCATGAAAAATATGAGTTTTAAAGTGGTTTCAAGGGTTTTTAAAATAGGTTTCAAATTCCATCCGGATTTTCAACTAGGCATTTCTAACAAAATCTTTTCTTTTTTAAGTTTCTTACCTCCTATACATGAAGATCTACCATCTAACACATCTATATACATGCAAGGCCAAGCTTTTATGATCATTAATGCATGAAAGCTCAAGTTATCCACATGAACATAATGTAAATAAAAATATGAGTGTCTAAACACTAGATCTACCACATATGGTGCATGACTCATGAGTTTCATGGCATGAACATAACTTTCTATACAAGATCTCTACTTTACATGCATGAACAAGATGATATTTCAACAAAAACTCTTTTAAACACAAGATCTACTTCTTGTGATGGCTTGATATTCTTGTATTAGTGTTTTCATGTCCCTAACATATGCTCATTTGGATTAGAGTGGAAAACACTCAAGAATGGTCTTGCCATTACAAGATTAGATAATAACAAAGCTTAAAATCATCACATATATGGAGATTTGGAGTAGAAAAGAAGATGAAATGGAGTTGTGAAGGTGAGTGTGTGTGTGTGTGTGTTGTCACGGCAACATAGAGAGGAGGAAGAGAGGTTTTCAACCTTTTACAAATTTTGAAAGAGTGAAAAATGAGAAGAGAGAGAGAACATAAGCTTATATAATAAGTGGATTAGGATTTTAATTGAATAAAATGAGTAAAATAAAGCAAAAATGAGGGAGAAATTGGGGAGGAGGGCGCCGGCTAAGGGTTGTGGGAGAGAGAGAGAATTTGAAAATTTGATGAAATTTGTAATTTATGTAATAAATTGTAATAATTATATTAATTAATTAGGAAACAAAATTTCTTGGAAAAGAAAATTGTAATGAGTAGTTGTAAGGATGTAAGAATAGGGTATGGGTAGTGTGTAGTGTAGGTTGTACTTGTGAATAGTAGACAAGACATCTACTTTACTGATTGTAACGAAAATACAGGAAAAAGCTATAACTGTAATTTTTATAGCCCGAAAAATTATAAAATTTTTATTTTTGAAATCCTTATAAAATTTCAATTCTATTGAATATTCCAGAATATTTTTCTGATTTTGTGGTCCCAAGGCACGTTTTTCGGTAATTAAGCTCGGGAAGGCTCGGAATTGAAAAATTCTCGAATTTAAAACTTTCTAAGGTTTAAAATATACTTTAAAACAATAGTTCATATTCATTTGCTTTATAAAACTTCTTTTATTATGAAACCGAAGGAAAGCCGGATTTAGGATTTATAAGCTTCTCTCACTAGACTTAAACTAGATTGGATTAGGGTTTCGCTTTTCAACTCCCGGGGTTTACTTAATTACTAAGAATACCGGGGTTTACAAGACTAGTCTACATTTTTAAAGATTCTTTTAAGTGTTTTACAAGTGATCTATCCGATGAATATGGAGTTGGAGGATGAGATCAAGAAAAACTATCCTCACCTTTTTGAGAATTCAAGTACACATGCAAGCTTTGGGGGACAAAGCTTATTTTAAGGAGGGAAGAATATATACCCTGAGATTTTTCATGCCAGTAAAAATAGACATAAATATAAATATAAAAATAGAAGGTCAATGTAGGACTCAACAAAGACCTTAGAATAGAACCACGGGTAGTAATGAACCTACATATAACTCCAAACCCAAAAACAAAGTCCTATAGATAGTAACAAATACCAAAGATAAGATTTCATAGTTGGTATCCAAAACTCAAAATATAAAAATAATTAAAATATGATTGCAAGAACATTAGAAAGTAAATAAACAATAAAGCTTATAGTTAGAAAACAATAATTTAAGGTTGAACCATTAGGATTATAAATACACAATAAGAACAACAAATCCACAACTAACAATTTATACTATAAATTAAATATTTGGATCACACCATTGTTCTAGTTAGAGATTTTTGAAGCTCTTAGACATTGAAACGAAAATTAGCTTGTAAAGCTTAGAAAACCCTAATCGCGTGAGATAAAACTCTAAAAAAAATTTAACACATAAACTTAAAACTCAAAGTTGAACTTAATGATAATCTAGAAAATTTGTATAAGCTTTAAATAAATTTTTGGAGATAGAGGTCCTAAATAACTAATATATTTATACCCATTTAGCTTAATAAATTATCTTAAAATTAAATATTAATTAATTAATATTATATTAATTTTTGTACAATTTTTGGTGGAAAATAATATGATTTGCGGTGAGGATTTCCTCGAGTTTTGCACACTAAATACCTACAACAAATTCCCCAAATAATTCACCTTAAAGTCAACAATTCAACATACAACACCAATCAACATTACCCACATAAGCAACACATTAAATGCAAAGGAAAAAAAGTTAAGTTTGGTGGAGGAAACTGCTGCTTTTTGGCCGATATTTGTAGAAGCTCAACCTCCTTCATGCATATATATGTATACTACATTAATGAGCAAGGAAACAAGTATTAAAACACACCAAAAACAACCAAAATTCATCCTCCTTTGGCAATACAAGATGCACACAACAGCACACACAAACACAGCCATATTTCATGCACAAAACAACCCAAAAACAAGAATATAAACACACCAACATAGCTCTATCAACAAGCTCCAAGCTAGGAAGAGAACAAACTAAGGTAAGTGCAAATTCGTTTTAAATTAAGTTTATATGTTAAACATTATCTTAAACCATATTCTTATTAACTTAGGATTATTTCAAGCTCTGGGAAGGATTGAACATTACCCTAGCAGCCCTAAACAAGGTAATATCTAACCTTAAACCCTATTTATACATGAGGATATATGTAGAAGCTAGGAAACCATATAGTATGATGATTATAAGATGTTATTCGAGTAGATATATCACGTATAATACTTGTGAAGCATGAAAAAACACTTGGAAATAGCTTAAACATAGGTTTAATACACTTGGAAATAAGTTACGAACTGAAGAAAAATGAGGAAGAAGATGAACAGTACCTACACTAACCCTATGTCAGCGTATGTATGCTTAAGGCCAGCGTATGTAAGATAGGCTGGCGACTTTCGAGGCAATGTGCACTGGAACAGAGATAATTAAATTTTTTTTATATTTAAAATGAACGAACGCGTAGCATAGACTATCTACACTGGCAACGTATGTTGTAACGCTAGCGACTTTTGAAGCCAAAATTCCCTGGAACAATAATACATAAATTTTACATGAACACTAGCAATCTGGAGTTCAATATTGGCATCGATGCCGACATACGTGCAAATTTTCCCTAAACAAAATATATTTCATCCATAACAAATTATTTATATATATAAATATATATATATAAAGAAGAAGAAGAATAGAAGATAAAATCTAAAGAGTAAAATAATTATGAAATATTTCTAAATTAGTAGGCTTAATATTTGTTAAGTGTTAGAATTTAGTAACTATTATAAATAGAAAAACTTTTGCTATATTTAACGAAAAGAATATATTATGATCATTGTCTGATAATATTTCCATATAACTAAATATACAAGAATGGAAAATATGGAAAAGTTATTTTTGAAGGTAAGTGATTCCCATAATTAGCAGATAATAACACGAATAGAGATCAATAGAAACACAATGAAGATAAAGGATAGAGAATAAATATTAGTTGTCATAAAGTATCAAACTAAAGAACGATATAAGAATAATAATGATGATGATAATAATAAAGTACTGAGTTATTAAATACAAAATCTATAACTACCCCATAAAAGTAAAATATTTTTAATTCAAGACAAGCAAAATGAAAATAAATATTAAATAATGACAATATGTTATCATGGGATCCTTATCCTAATAAAACCAATATAGGTAATAGAAATTAAATCAAATACTAATACAGAACACTTAGGCACTCACAGAAGTTTAGTTATATAATATATGTTTTATTGATGAATATTTTTATTCATCTCAATAGGTGATCTTGATATTGTTGAGGACTTTCTAGTTGATTATTACGATTAAACAAAATGAGCAGGTGAGTAACTCAAATCTATTACATTGTTTATGTTTGTAATTAGTAGCATATGTAATGCAAGGATAATAATAATGGTTGTTGTAAAAATCTATTGAGTATGTGTTGTGAGCTGTTTGTTTGGTTGGCAAACCAAGATAATAAAAGCGATAATACAGATTGTATGATGATTTGAGAAAACCTGTTATATTGTTTGTAAATATGATCACCCTAAACCTGACTAAAAAATATTGGCTTTATAATTAAAAACTATCATGCATTACACGAACTAACATATTACGTATACCAGAAAGGGTGATAGCCTGCTACGTATTAGTATTTTTGGTTCTCTATTAATACTTAGTTATTCTAAAATGTTAACTCTTCCAAGATTTCTTTATTTTGTCATTCCACGAGAACTAAGTGGCAACAAAGGACTTTGAAATTACTAATACTAGAGAGTTTATAAGGATTGATGTAGGAAATTGTCAATTAAAATACCTTTAAATTAAAGTGATAATCTTAAAACGAGAAATCATTGATTTTCCATGTACTTAGTCTCTCATGGACATGTGGGTCATTAAGTAAATATTCTTCAACCCTAAAAAGAGGGTATAAGTCTTTTTCCTATTTGGATTCAGAACATCAAAGCTTATATCTTTGCATATGATTGATTGTTGCATTTCATATGATTTGATAATAAACTTATTTGATGTGTAATATTATGGTTATTCACTGAGCCCATGTTTTCACTCACACTCCTAAAGATCCTTCAGGTTGACACTATAGCCCTAGCTTGTTACTTCTAGGAGCATGACTCCAGTAAGAATTAGAAGCTGGGAGATTATGTGATTATTGGGATAAGTTATTTACTTTTTTTTCCTAATTATAATTTAGTTAGTATTTGGAAATATCAGTTAAATTATTTTGAAGAACTTTTAGAATAGGAAGTTTGTTTGTAATATTATATTACTCCAAGCTTGTGATGACAGTTATTTTACTAATTTATGGCTTATATGTATTTGTCATTTCTTATCGATGCAACTAAAAGATCCTTTTTGTTTAAAAATATGTCATTCTCTGGAGGTAAACCAGTAATAGTATATATGTGTGGCATGTATGCTACTACTAAGATACCCTTAGGGTGTGACAGTTTTAATTCTTTATTCTTTTTACAAGATTTAAATAAAGGTATGTATTTAGGCCTTGTTTCTTTATTTTATTAATTATTTATTCTTTTGATAAGCTGCAACTTGCATCAAAGTCATTCTTTTATTAACAAATAACACTGCGACCTTACATTGAGCCTAAAATTTCAACCCAGGACACTTTTTAATATAAAAAGATAAAAACTGTTTATTCCCTCTTTTCATTACTGCATTCAAATTTTTAACGAACCCGATAAACAATCTCTATACCATCAACATTCTTGCATTCTTAAAACTTACTAAAAATCAATCATTTTTATTATTTCAAGCATCAAACTCCTAAGGTAAGCTCATTTCTTTAATTTTTCTTTCTTTTCACTATTTTATCTTAGCATAAAAGATTAAGTTAATCTGTACATTTTAAGGTTTCAATTTTTGTGCATTTCTATATGTTGTCTCTGATAGAAAGTAAATTGCTTTATGGTAAGAATGAGTATATATGGTTGTTTTTAAGCTCCTTTTTGAGTTGAAATTTTAAGATTGTTAAGTAATATGTTACAAACTTTGTTGTAACCCTCGAACTTCATTTAAGGTTCTGTATACACTTAGTCTGTCTTAGCTTACTTATAAAGAGTAATTTTTATTCTTAATAATAGTAAAATGAATGTAGAAAATAAGAATGTAGTTAAAAGTAATTCGAAATTCTTTAAAAAAGAAATAGTTATGCACAAAATTAATGTACCAGTTCTTCTTAGAATTAGGGCAACTTGCAATTATAATGCATTTCAAACATGGTATTTATGTTGCTCATTTTACTTTCGCAGAAATGGCACCTAAAAGATCTCGACCTCAAACACGAAAGCAATCAAAAAGGGCTAGCATTGAGTCTAGCCCCCAGTAGAAGTAAGCGTTACTCTACAGACTCCTATAAGATTAACTAATGAAGATAGAGACAAGTATAATTTGCATTTGGTGAGGAAAAAGATTGTTGAAAATGCTATGTTGAATTGTGGTCTATTGAGGAGTTATAGTATGGCAGAGGATTTTATGAGATATTTGGCAAACTTATCATGACATAAAGTGTTTGAAATTTAGGAAGAAGCAGATGGAGAATTGACGATAGACTTCATGGCCAGTTTAAGAAATAGGTACGGTGTGCCACAGATGAGAGATATGGTTAGCTTCTTCGCTTATGAAGAGTATAGAGAGGCATCAATGAGGCAGTTTATTGCTGCCATGAAGCTGCATGATAATTGGGAAATCCTGAATAGTGAGGAGTTTGAGAAGCTTCCCATTGCAATGTCAGGGGACGAATGGAAGCAGTTTGCAGCAAAGGAGATTAAGGGCACTTTTAGGCCTTCTAAGACAACTACCTCGAATTTCAAGAGCTCAAGTACCAGGATGTTACACTACCAACTTATCAGGAGCATTTTCTCAAAGGCAAAGGTTGCATTAACTATTGCATAGAGAGCTACACCCCCTAATTAGCATGATGAGGGCAAGAAATATGAACGTTGGATTACTGGTGGCTTAGAAAATTAGGACTCAAACTAACTTATAGGGCAAAGGGATATTCCTAAGTAGACTTATCACAAGATCTTAAAAAAATTTGGAATTATGGCTAGCTTAAGGGCCTATAGATGTAGTATGTAGTTTTTAGGAGCTACAAAGTTGATCGTTCAAAGATTGGCTTTTAGAGGAAGTAGGAGCTCAACCTGCTGCCACACCAGCAGCAAGACAAGTGCTTCTCACCCCACCTGCTACTACCAGCAAGAACCACCAACAGCACCTGCTCTAGAGCAAGAGCCAGAGCTCTCAAAGGTGCCAAAATAACCTACTGCTTCTACATCAAAAGCCCCATCTCAACCATCAGCAGCTAACTTCAACAGGCTTGAAGCTGAAGTGAAAGATATTAAGAAACAACTAGCTAATTTTGAGAAGAAAACTTAGGAGGACATGAATGATGTTAAGAAGACAATGAAACAAATCTTAGATTTGTTTGCTGATGGTCCTCCTCAACCCAAGAAATCCAAACTCTTATCACCTAAACCAATCTTAGTAGAGTCAATTCCAAATGATGATACTGATGATGATGACAATGATGTTAGACCACCCTCACCTTCCACCTACATTCCATCACCACCAAACACACTTACCATCCCCACATACATCATCAGCCCATACACGTTCCCCACCACATACACACTTATCCTCACTCACACATATGAAGTCTCTACCACAATCACTACCCCAAACTTAAACCTTTTAACCAATGGTTGAACCACCTGCTCACATTATCAATGAGGACAATGTAGCCATTCACCATACACTTACCCCACCTCTCCAACAAGTACAAAGAGATGCTCTCACCTTACAAGAAGAAGGTAATGCCACAGATCCTAGTGGCATTGACCTAAATGAGTTGCCTACTGAAGAAGAGTCAGTTGCATCCGCTGACCAGCTACCATCTGATGAAAAGTTTTATGCTCTTGAAGCTGACATAACTGCCACCATGAAGGAAGAAGAAGAAATTACTAGGGTAGAAAAGGTAACAAAAGACTAAGCAATGGAGGAGGTAATCTCTAAAACAACCTCTAATGATATTGCCAATTTAGTGATGGAAGTGGAGCATTCACAATGAAAAGCTCCTTATGAGCAAGGGGACAGACTTGTGTCCCCTTTCCCGACTCCTATCAAAAGAAGATTGAGTAGGACCAAAAGATGTGCAAAGAATAAGCTTTTGATAGAAGCAAGCTCAGAATTCTGGAGGAGGGTTGAGATCAAGAACCAAGTCCAATGACTCTTGATGTGGCTGTGGTAGACCATAATGAACCACTTCAGGTTGTTTTTCTAGAAGCCATTGCTGATGCCTCTGATGCCTTAAGCAACACTACTAGGTGGATGAAGAAAGAAGGAAGCTAAGAGAAAAAATAGCAGCATTCATGGTAATTTTAGAAGAAATGCTATGAAGGAAAAAGGCCTAGAAGCAAGTGATGAATGAGGTAGATATACCTTCATTTGAAGAAGCCTCTGCTGTCCCTACTGCTCCCACTGAAGAACAAGGCAATACCACAATCCTTGGTGGCATTAACCTTAATGACAAGCCTATGGCAGAAGAAGACCAACTTCATGTAGCGCAGGATTCTAATGGGAATACTGCAGCACAAGCTGCTAAAGTTCAAAGATTCTGGCACATAATAGATGAGCTGTCATAGAAGAATCTCATGAAGAAGCAAGAGAGGCAGCTCTGCAGAAGATCAATGAAAAACATAGAAAGAGAAGGTAAAGGCTAGTTAATGCTGCAATGGCACATGAGATGGCCTTAGCAACCAAAAGATTAGAAGTGCAAAAGGATGATGAATCTAGCCTCTCCAGTAGGAGCAGTAAAGAAGAAGAAGATGATGAAGATGACTGCTTGACAATAAATGTTTGGTTAAAAAAGACCAAAATAGGCACTAAGGGTTACACTGGAAGACTGGCCTCCACCACTACTACAGAAGAAGAACCCCCTCTCCCACAGCAAGACCATCCTCCTAGTGAAGCTATAAAGAAGAAAAAGCTCTATAAAAGTTGGGCAAAGGTAGCTGAAAAACAGCTCTTATTAATTAAAGAAGGGAAGAAAGAAAATTTGAAAAGAAAAGATAAAACATTACGAGAGAAGGAGCGTGTCCTTGAAAAAATTGAAAGGAAGAATGAAGAGCTTAAAAGAAAATAAGAGGAGGAAAGAAGAAATGAAATGAGGATACCCTATATGATGATAGATTCCTGGAGGACAGTGATGAGGAACCAACAACTCAGAAAATTAATACTGCTCCTCTAGTAAGGAAAAAGGAAGCTGAAACTAAAGGAACGAAGAGAGAATAAGGAAGAAGTGTTGATCTCCAACCAAATCAAGATGAGCTTATCAAAGCTTATTTAGCAAGCAATCCAGACATGATAGAACAACAAATGAATGACTGCTCTATGCCTTGGATATGTAGCTTTAGCTTGATGCAGGGATCGATCCGAAAGCAGCTGAAAGGGCAGCTTAATTAAGAAGAATGGAGCAGGATGAGAGAAAAAGAGGGGCCAATGCTTCACAAGAAGCACCTAAGAGGAGGGTAAACACCAAAAGTACACAAAAGGTACCTGTGGGTGGCATTCATATAAGAAAGCAAACAGAAGATCAAACACCCATGCCTACTCAAAGACAAACACCCCCTTAAGGATCGAATCCCCTAAGGAGAGGAGGTAGCAGAGGCACAAGAAGAGGAGGAGGTGGTGGTAGAGATGGTAAACTTGACAAAGCTAGAAGTGGAGGAAGATTTAATACTCTTAAACTTAGCAGGGGTAGAGGGAATAAATTCAGCAAAAGCTGGAGAAATTGGTTGGGAGAAGAACACTAAACAACCCATCTCCCCGTTTTTTTTTTCTTTACTGGATGCTAGACAATTCCTAATTCTTTACATTCTTTATTCAATCATATTCTTTGTTTTTATGATTCTTATATTTTTTTTTTCCTTTGTCAATAAATGATATTCTTTGTGGCAAAATAAATCTAACTCATGTGTGGGATTATTTTTATCCTTAAAAGTTTCTGTCCAAAATTCAATCGTAGCTCTAATCGAGCCATGGTTATTATTAACAATTTACCATGTTCGAGCCATGGTTATTATTAATAATTTACCATGTTATGCCTTAGTCTTTAAAACATGATCAACAAGGCAATCAAGCACACAACCAAAAACTCAACCTTGAGCTTTAAATAGAGAAGTTTTCTTAAAACTTTTAATCTTTTAATCTTTCTTTGAAAGTGTGATGTTATTTATCCCCTATTTGTGTTATCACGCTTTTAAAATATTGAGGACAATGTCTAAATTAAGTGGGGGAAGGGATTTAGCAAGATTTTGGTTGAGCATGAAATTGAAATTTTGTTCAAGAATAAAGTAAATGTGCTTTATTTGATCAATTTTTCTCACAATCTACAGGAAATTAATGAAATGGTTAGAATTTGATTAAAATTTCAAAAATTTGAAACAAAATCACCAATCAGCTCAACAAAGCAATTAATGAAGATCATCATAAAACTAAGTTTGCTTTACTCTATGTGAATCACTTTATAGATATCCATGTGGAGTAGTTTCACTTATTATTTAATCTAGAAGTGTAAAGCTGGAATTAGCTTAAGGTCCTCAATAAGGCTACTTAATTAATTTGTAAAAGCTTAAATGATCTATACGTTTTTCAATCTAGTCATTTTGAGAGCCATGTAATCTCTTATGAAGGTTCAAATGGTGATCATATAATAATAATAATATAATAGCGAAAAGAAACAGACCAAAATCCGTCCATAGGAAAAAGTAAAGAAGAAGGCAAAAACCTTCTTCTCTAGCTTTGAAGTGCACAAATAATCAATAAAATGAAAAATACAAAAAAGAAAGATTCAGAGGATGAACTGATGTATATACCTTCACCTTTGATTATGATGCTTAGAGAGATGATTAAGGAATTGCATACTTATATGTATAAGGGGATAAGGTTGATTGGGTTCATCTCACTTTGTTTAATCTTCTGAATAATTTTTGCTTTAAAATTCTTAATTAAACAATAAGGGTAAAGGTTGATCTGCTTGGATAAATTTTGTGATTTTAGCAGAAGTAACTTTAGCACAGTTAATGAATGATTAGATATCTAAAGTGCCAAGGTGATTTAAGCTAAAGTGGTCTAGTAAATTTCCATTTTTTATTTATCTTCCTATTTGAAAAGCCTTTTCTGGTTTTGATATGATGTTTTCTTGAGGATAAGCAAAGACTTAAGTGTGGGGAAATTTGATGAGTCTATTTTATTCTATTCTATTCGTAGGAATTTGGGCTTAATATGATGCATTTTTGGATAAATTCCTATGAATTTGGTACTTTTATTGTTTAAATGTTTTTTTTTCAGCTCCTGAAATCGAAAGAAGTGGGAATAAAGTCATTTGAATGAGATTGGAGCAAAATAAAATCAACTGAGCAAAATATAACTGATCGAGCCCTGCAAAAGTGCCTATCGAAGGCAAAACAGCAAGGCAAAATAAGTTAAAATGGTTTGTTGTGCCCTTCATCGAGCCTTGACGTAACCCTCGACGTTTGTCTTGAGGTAATCAAGCCCTGGACTTTAAGAAACAACTTCGATCATCCACATTATCAAGCCCTAGATTCACCTCGCAACCAAAGCCGAACAAAATTAGGCCTTTACATAGAAGAAACACAGCTTGAATTGAGCTCATGTCTCGAGCCTTCAAAGCACTCAATTTACCCCACAGTTGAACTTGGACAAAGACTCGAGCCTTTTTAGCAAAAGCCACAGCTTAAGTCGAGCCTTAATCTTCAAGCAACATTCGAATGCTTGACCTACCATGTGAAAGGTCTATGAACTGGTATTTATAAAGCATATGTGAGAGTAAATAATGAATTTTATTATAAAGAATCTGTCACATTAGCAAATAAAATCATCATGGCTTTTGTGCCTCTAACCTATTAATCAACGTGCACAAGCATGCGATAAATGTATGTAGCATATGTAACAAATTGCTAATGTAGTATAGAAAGAGAGAATTATTTGGCAAAATAGTTGTTTCTTCTTGTTCAGAAATTTCGAGTTTTCTAGGTAAAATTATTTTAACCTATCGTTTATAGTTTTGCAAGATTATGAACTTAAATTGTAATATTCTATGTTAATTCTATATTATTTCTTCAAAATTCATGCTTAATGCTTATATCCATGGAGAAATAATCTCCTACAGCTTAAGGTTTGTGAACCCAAATCTTGATTCATGTGATTTTGAATGTGCTTTCAAGTAAACATTGACTCGTATTTGTAATTAGTAGCTTAAACTTATTTTCATGAGTCTAAATGTGTGGTACACCGTTTGGATTCATATTTAATTTCAACTAATAGAGTGAGAGATCATTCTTTTGAATAGATATGGGGCTACTAATGGAGTTGCTTATAATAGCCTTGAGAGAGGGATGGTGAAACTTTTGTCGCTTGTTTTTGAAATTCATCAGGTTGGTTTTGAAGCAAAGGATTATTGAACTTTATGCGAATCTAGACTACTGATAACTTGTGAAGAGATTTTGGTTTTCTAGATCTAAAATTACTAGCCTTAAGAAAGGCTTTAACATCCTAGTGAATCCGACAGCACAAATGCACCGCAAACAACTCTCTCTCTCTTTGAGTTTGTCAAGAAATAACATAAGGAATTGGTGAAGCAAACCTGGGCTTCCATCTTGCATTTTTACAAACTCATCCTTAATTTTGCCTAAAAGCATACGCATATCAACTAACCATATCTTAGCTTTTGTTTTTATCATGATCTTCTAAATTTTCTTTGGCTAGATAATAGATGAAATGTGAGCAAGGTAGATGCCAACGAATCCTAGAATATGACCTAATATTTTTTTACTACTTCGTAGGTGCACTTGCCTGATGTCGATAGTTGCTTCCAAAGTTGAATAGAACCTATTAGTTTTATAAATTTTCGAAAACTTTAACTTCTTGTCCTTTAAAAATTATTTCTAACCCAACGAACTAACCAATCTATAAATTAGATAGATGAATTAGTGTTAATTGATTTTAATGTTAATTGGAATTATTGACTTGAAGGACCTGGATCAATCAATGTTAAGGTTATTTTTAACTCAATGGAAGTTTGATATACAATTTAAGGTAGGTGTTCATGAATTTAAGGTAGGTGTTCATGATTTTAAGTTTAATTTTATGTTTTAGATGTTTAATTGAATAAACCTATGTGGTAGTATTAATCGAGGTCGAATTGAAGTGATATAATGCACTATGAGTGTGTTCTTGCTTTGATCTTGAAAATTAATCCATTTGTGTGGTACTTGTTGAACCATATAGGTTCAAGTCATTCTTATGAGAACAAAACTAATGATTAACATCTTGACTTAATATATTAAAGCTTTGTTGGAGTAGTCATGTGTATGTTGGAAATGCAGCTATTGTTCTAATGCTAGCCATAAAACTAGTAATAGCATCTAGCTACTAGCCATGATCAAAAGTTTTAATCATGTTCTCCAAATGGCATTTGAACGCCAAGGCATAGTGTTTGGATGTTAGGTGGTTTTGAACATGATTAGAATGTTTTAATCACATGCAAAACAGTATAGTGTCTAAACAATAGGGTGTGCGTCTAAACACTAGGGATATTTGTACATGATCAAAGGCTTCTGATCTTGATGAAAATATAATAGCGATTAGATGTTGAGGTGTAATGTTCGAATGCCATGCCTTTGCCAAGTCTTGCTTTTTAGATACATTTGGATGCCAAAGGTTATGAAGTGTGGACGTTAAGATCTTTACATAGCATCTAGACACTAGTGAAGACATCCAATACTAGCTCTAGGAAACTAGCCATTAGGTTAATTAAATGCAAAGCCAAACTTGTCTAATCTTTGTGCAACTACTATCACACTCTTAGCTATAAATATTAGATATTAGTCAAAATTTAAAGAGTTAGTTGAGCTTATTCATTGCTATCAAACATACTTGTAACTTTGTAAATCAAAATTCTCAATTTATGTGTAGCTCCAAATAGTCAAGACTTTTGTTTTATCAATAAAGTTGCATAAAGTCCTCGATTTGAGGTAACTTAAGTATGCGGATAGGAAGGGCAGTCCACACTCCATGTTACATTTGAGAGCAAACTTTTCTAAACTCTATTTGTTTAGTTTTTTAGCACTTTATTGTTTCTATTTTTCTTGTTACCAATGTTCATCTAGCTTTCTTGCATTTAATTTATCAAAATCGACACAATTGGTTAATAAACTCAATTTATGACACCCCCTCAAGTTAAGTCTATGTCCATTTTAGTATTGTGATGACTTAAGAATGTTTGAACAATTATATTTACTTTTAATATTGTATTTAGACATATTTAGGTTACATTCTTGAAGAATGAGTTTGATTATATACCAAGCATGATTTAGGATGAATTTCGGGTGTTTTGCTTGATTATTAGTGATTTTTTATGAAGAAATAATTGTTGTTTATTTTAGAGTTGATTATATCATGTTTAGGTGTTCATATTTATAAAATTAAAGTTCGTGTAGTTTGATTTTCCATAATTTTCAAAAAAATATACATGGATTCAACTTAATAAATATATGCTAAAGTGCTCTCAAATTTGTTTTTAGTATTCTTGATGGGAGAATCTTCTTTAAGAATATGTGATTTGGATAATATGACATAGAGTTGAATATCTTTTTAGAAAATTTTGATGAAGAATTGAATTTTTTAATGTTAACTAGGCTCATTAAAATTCTAAGCCTAGCCCTCAGTCTTACTTAACCCTAATATGAAATATCTCTTCGCTTCAGTTTACTCTAATGTTTTACTCACACAAATGAGTCTCTCTCTCTATCTTACTATTCTCTCGTGTTTCTCTCACAGTTTAGGGTTTTTTAATCTAATGTGTTTGTTTATGTTTATAGAATATGATTGAGTGATTTCGAGCTACTACTACTCCAAATGACTCAAATATGAGACATGCAAGATGGTAAAATCGGGATAATCCTAGTTCCTTTCATTTCATCTATTTATAGACAGATTTACAACTGAAGTTTGTTATAAATATGCTATCTTTGTTACAAGATCTGTTAGAGATATAACTCTAACTATATTTATATTCTAAAACTGTCAATTACTGTAACTAAATTTATGTTCTTTATTCTAGATCTTGTAACCTAACTATGTAACATAGTTTGAGAACTAGACTGGCTTCTTCCTATGTCGTTTTCTTGTTGTCGGATGTAACAATAGCTCCCCCTCTTAAAAGAACACCTTGTCCGCAAGGTGAAAATTAGGGTATTGTTGACGAAACCCTAAAAAATCCTCCAAGGATGTATCTTCCATAGGCAAACCTTGCCATTGAACTAATATTTGAGATACCCATCATTGTTGTAGCCAAACACGTCTTGTATGCAAAATAGCTAGGGGTTAGATCACTAGGCGACCATCGAAAGCTTCCTTTTCTAAGAACTAAAATTATGGAAAATATTATGAATTTTGGCCCCCTCCGGTAATTCTAACTCATAAGAAGAGCCTCCAATTCATTTAATGACGCGAAATAGGCCATACAATCTCTTCGAAAGTTTAGAATATACCTTGATGTACTAAAATCTATTTGTAAGGCTGTAATTTTACAAACACTAGATCATTGGGGTTAAAGATGTCATGCCCCAAAGGGTACCCTAGACGTGGCAGTTCGCCACATATGGTATTAAAACTTAAGAATGACTTCCCGAAGTCATGCAAAAGCTTCAACGCCATATATAAGGCGTCTATCACAACAATAGGAAACTCCGGTGGGATGTGTAGTTCGAGATAGTAAATATAGCACACAAGAAAATCTAGATAATTATCTAACTTCAACATCAAGAATATGGTCTTTACATCATCTTAGGGGCATTCACCTGATAAATCTCCAAAGGAAAAAATATCAACTTAGTTTTTCACATAAAGGAACAATACTAGAACCAAAAGACATTAAAGGAAATCTATTATAAGATCTTCAACAGGATTTCCAAAAGCTTCCCTTAACATAATCTCATTCGGGTATATGAAGTCCTCGGGCATAAGAGATATTGGTCTTGTTTCAATAAAAGTCTATTGGGGTGTAAGCTTAACTAGCTTAGTGAGAATATTAAGATACTTATAACAATAAATTCAAACAAGTTATTAAACAAGCATATGAATGCATCAAGCAAGTGAGCAAGTAATACATATGATCTATCGAAAATCATATGTTTGAATGGATTTACCCCTCCATTCGGTGGTTAGGTGTTTCAGGCTCTTTAAAACACATCTTTGAAATCCAACTTATGCAGATTATTTTAGGCTCTTACTCGCCCATCCTAAAATAGTTCTTTCAGGCTCTTATTCACCCATCTTGCAGACTTACGGGTTCCCGCAAATCCTACTACTATACTCTTGTCCCATCGAGCATAGTAGCTAATGAAATGAGTCTAACTACATGATATGGATGAATCAATTAATATAACTCGTAATATATGATTAAGGCAATTTAAAGGCAATCATAGAATTTACACACACTTCAGCTTGATAATAATAAAACACAATTTAATTAACAACAATTCATGTCCCGATATGCTTAGGATTCTTTCAACCAATATTATCACGCATAATCTATTTTCATCTTTTCCTACTTCTAGCGCCTCTAGCTACAAGCACAAACAAGTACGTAAAGGTAAGAGATAAACTCACTCGACCATCTTTGCTAAAATTCTTTACTCATAATAGTCCTCCGAATATGAATCCTCCCAAGCTTCGCTACATAAACAAAGGAAATATCCAGATGAGTATTTCCTGAAAATTCTACTTGAACTTTCTAACTCTATTCTAGTATTTGCATCAAAATTTGGATAAAAGGAAATTTCAACTTAAAATGACCATAACTTGCTCATTTTAACTCAGAATTTCGCATATTATATATCGTTTCCTACCTACTCGAAAAGATCTATAAAATTTTAATATTATTTTTTTCATAAAAGGCCATTTGGGTTGCAAAACACCACGGTACAAAATAGTTATGAATTTCATAGTCCTTAAAATATGATTTTCCAAACTTTTCTTTACCAAAAAATCCTTAAACAAAATACATAGATATTTGCATAGTTGAAAAATCCTTTGAATATATATATATATATATATATATACTCATATTATATGAATTATTTTTGTAGTGTTATCTTAACTTTAATTTTTCACAGAACAATTTGTCTTTAAGAGTTTTAAAAGATGAAAGCTTTCAAAATTTTCCCTTTTTAAATTGCTAGAAGAAAACTAAAAAAGTACTTGGGTTATTATAAATAAGTGTTTTCCTATTATAATTTCATTTCCTAACTTTTCAAAGATAAATTAATTCCCAAAAATTTGGATTTTTAAGTTATCTACCAATTTTATTTATAGTGATTGAAAAATAAGGTTTTTAAAATTTTTCTTAAGTTGTTGGTGTTGTCTAATATTTTGGAGTTGTATTAAATGTATGTTTTCACCTCATATTCATATTCTTCTACTTCTTTAGAAAATATGTTTGCCTTTTTAAAACTTCACTTTCTTGTCAAATTTTATTTCTCTAAGTTGGTTTTAAAGTAGTAAATTGATTTCACCTTGATTTGAAAACTTGCTTTATTCTTAATATTTATCAAGTTGTGGCATAATCCTTTTAAATAAGTTCATAAGAAAAGCTTTCCTAATAAAGAATTATCAATATTAAAACTTAGTAAAAATTTCATTTTAACTTTGAAAAGAGAATAACAATATTAGAAATTAAGTTTGCAGAACTTACTTAGTATGTGATTTTCAAAGTCTATGGTGAACCTATTTAAGTTTTATAAAAGATATGGTTGGGTTAAAATCTTAAGTTTACTGCTAAAAATTATATTTTTATGGAGTATTTAGTTCTAATTTATAAAAAAAAAAAGAGTTTCTTTATTATTTGAAGAAGTCTTCATTACTAATACTTTAAAATTTATGATTAGCTTATCTAAGCTTTTGAAAAGAATTTAGTAAAAACAATACTTAGATCTCTTGTTAAAGAAGTCTTCATTACTAATACTTTTCTTAAAATTTATGATTAGCTTATCTAAGCTTTTGAAGAAGTCTTCATTACTAATACTTTTCTTTATTTAAGATAGAACCCATTTTTATTTTTATTAAAACAACAGCATTCTAATCATGCATGTATATGATTATGTAGCAATGAAAAAGGGGTAAAAATAATACATAATAAGATAGAAAGAAATATCATAAGCAAATAAGCATAATAATGTGGTCAAGTATTGAGAACCTTAGTTTCATCAAGGTATCCTAGTCAAGTATTGAGAGCCTTAGCTTCATAAAGGCTTTCTGGGACTAAGAATAGACTAGTCCCAAAAGAAAAAGAAAAAGAAAAGAAAGAAAAGAAAAAGCAATAATAATAAACATGTTAGTGATAGTTAGTGAGCATTTAGGCTCTAAGAAATATAGATACATATATTTAATAATGTATATATAAAGTTAGATTAGGAGCATAATAATAAAAATAATAACAGTGATATAAAAAAAATAATATAATCAATATTCTTGGCATGTGCAAGAACAAAATATGAACATGTCGTTGCTTTTATAACTCACATGAGCTTTAAGAAACAACTCCATGGTCATGCCAAGTTACATGACATGGGAAAAATAAAAGTAGGATATTTTTACCTAAAGGTATATATTTAATGAAGAAAAAAAGTGATGGTTTTAAGAATATGTGGGTAGTGATATGTGGAAGATGGTGTTTGTGTAGAGGAAAGAAAGTTGGGAAGAGATTTATGGGAGAGAAAAATTGGAGAGAAGTTGAGAAATGATTTTGGTAGAGTTTTGTTATGTGTATGAGATGTGTGTGAAGAATGAAGGAGGGAGGGGTATTTATAGGAAAAGTTGAAGGGAAATTATAGTTAATTAAATAAATAAAAAAGAAAAAATTGATGGCATAAAAGAAGGAGTAATTAAAAATTAATTTTAGAAGAAAAGTTTAGTAATATGTAGTGTAGAATTTTTATGAGAAAAGAAAATTGTAAGAAATATGTATATAGATTGTAAGAATATATGGTACCAAACAATAGAGATAGATGAATAGTTGTGAATAGTGTAGAATAGGATAATGAATAGTAAACAACACTAATTTATTACCAGTAGTAAAGAAAATAAGCGTAAAAATGCGATATTTAATATTTTTGTTATCGAAAAATTATAAAACTGATATTTTTGAAATCCTTATATTATTACGAATCCAACGATGTCATCGGAATATTTTTACTATTTCGAGCCTTGTAATACGCTTTTCGAGAACTGATCCCGTTCGGGTTTGAAACACATTAAAATTTAATGAATCTGATATTTTTAAGCTTCCTTATATATTACGAACTATTATCCATAATTATCTCATTTTGTTGCTTAGGATTTAAGAGCACGGGATTGTCGGTTTTAAACACTAGGGTTTGTTGTAGACTTTATTGACTTTTGGGGTTCCAGTTTGACTTCCGACTTTTTGATTTATTCGTAAGGTCATAGAATTTTGGGGTTTTTGACCGTGTTATATTTTTTTTTCAAAATTTATGTTTATTTATTTTTTATGACTTGTTTAATATTTTTCAGTTCCCAAGATTGTTTAACCGAGTTTAAGGTTATGGGTTGACTTCGTTTGACTTTTAGTAGTAATTGGAATTTTTTATTCTAAAATTTACTGAAGGATTTAAGGTTTTAGTATGTTGTCGTCAAGATATATCATCTTGATTTGCATGTTAAGGATCAGATAGATTATTTGGTTAGCGTACGGATGTTGAATCAAACGATTGTTAGATCTTCCATTTTGTTTTGAGGTCATCTTTTTCTCAAGATTAAGAATCTTCGTATTTGATCTTATTTAGAATTCGGTTTTAACTTGGGTCGGTTCTATTTTGGTAAGTAGCCTTCTTCATTCGTGCCTAAGCTTTCTCCAAATCTGTCCTCAATTTAGCCAATAACTCCTCCCTAGCTAAGAAATCCAAGTCCACTGCTTCAGTGTTGCTTATTCCTTTTGAATATAATGGAATAAGTGGAGGAGGTCATCTATATACTAACTCAAATGGAGTTAATTGATTGCCCTGATGTACTAACGTATTATATGAAAACTCTACTTCAAAACCCATTCATGTGGTGTATCCATTATAAGACATCTCAAATATTGTTGAATGATTCTATTCATGACCTTGGTTTGGCTATCCGTTTATGGATGATAGGCCAAACTATAGGTTAATTTGGTTCCACTTAATGGAAATAACTCCTTCCGGAACTTACTAAAAAAAATAGGATCATGATCCAAAACAATAGTCTCAGGAAATCTAAGTAAACGAATAACCATATAAAAAAATAGATTGGCAACTTTAGATGCTCCAAAATGTGTATCTAATGCCCCTAAATGGTGGTAGTTCATCAGTCTATACACTACATCCAGTATTACTGTCTTACCTTGAGAATTTGGTAAACAAGTAATGAAATTCATAGATAAATCCTCCCAAACTTGAGCTGGAATAGGTAAATGTTCCAATAAACCTAAATAGGCTTTTGTAGAATGCTTTACTTGTAATACCCCAAATTTTTGTCTTAGCTTGAATTAATTCGTTTTGATTGATTAGTGTAATATAATAACAATTTATTATTTGTTAATTGAATTTGAATTCAATTTAGGAATTGAACTTAGATAACTTCAATTAACTAAGTAAATTAAACAATAGAATATGATTATGTACACAAACATAAACAAATTAATAAATGAATTTCTTGAAATTGAGATTACAAATATTCTTCTCCATTTATCTAATTGTTTCCATCACCTATTATATGAATCGAATTCTTCAATTTGAAATCCTATTCCTCTCTATTTGTCTATATTCTTTAATTATCTTTTCAACAAACCAAATTTCCTTATCATCTCAATAAATTTTCAACTCAAACCCTTTTCTTTCAATTTCTAATTAAAACCTAATTTCTAAAACTCAATTGCTTAAAATATTATAAAAGACTCTATTAGCTATTTTGAAACAAAAATCTATTTTCTTAATACCTATAAATTTTGGAAATCGATTTCTTGTTTAAATATTAGAATTATGTTCTAAAATTCCAAATCCAAAATAAATAACTAATTTGATTTAGATAACCACACATTAATTAAAGTAAACTATATAATATTATTAGATAAATTGACATAAATTATTCAATAGACTTAAATTGAAATTTAAGACTTTAAATGTTCTTTTAAGTTATATAATTGTCGCAATAATGTTTTTCAACATACCAAATCATTCCATCTTTTTCAATCATTTATTTAGACTTCTTTTACCCCAATTTTGTTCTTTGAACATTTAAACTTATGATTTAAGTCCTTTGCAAAGTTCCAAACCTTTGGGCTTTAGTCTAAACTTTATTTCCTAAAATCCCATAAATTTTTTAATTCATTTACTTTTTAAAATATCAGATTTTATATCTAGACTCAAATTAAATACTGATTTATTGCAAATGAGATTTCAAAACTAGATTTTTAATTCAATCTATCATTTCTTATCCTATAAATTCTAAAATCATCTTCTAATTATTTTTAATACTTAAGAAATCATCTGAAAGGTTTAAGTACAAATCATTTACCTATAAATATCCTTTAATCCTTATCCTATATATTTTTCATTCTCTTTAACTTTTTGGGATGCTTTCTTTTTCTTTCTTTCCTTTTCTCTTCCTTTTGTTCCACCGATGTTACTCTTCTTCTTCGTCCTCTCTCCATTTTCTTTCTTTTCTCAATTTCCCTCTCCAAAATCTCAAGTTTAAGAGAAGATTAAAAGAGAAATTAAAGATTAAAAACAAGATAGAAGATATAGATGATGTTTAGAGTAGCTACAAAGACCAACAAGTAGTGGTAGTAATGAAGTTTGGATACTTGAGTTTTTCTTAAAACAAGTAAGTTCTTCTTTTCTTTGTTTGATGGTTGTTTGTTCAAGTAGATGATGAATTAGAGCTAAGGAGAAGTTCGGTTTATGATAAAATTTGTAATGGAGGAAGATTTGGGCATGAAAGTTAAAAACCTAAGTAGTTTATGTATATATGAAGTTGGGATTTGATTATGTAGTTGGAGATGTTTTAATGTTAGTAGTAGTGATAATAAGTTGTATGTTGTTTTTATGATGTTTGGATGGATGTAGAATGTGCAAAAATGGATAAAAAAGATGTAAAGGAAACAAATAAATTTTGTGACGGGGGTACAGGGCTAGCACGGGCGATGCTCGTGCCCACGCAGGACCAAACGAGGGTGTATTGAACCTCATTTCACCCTCTAGTCGCTTCTCCCAAAGTGCATGGTCTTTAGCACGGCCGTGCAGTAGGTCGGGCACACTATTCTGCATTAAAAAAAAAGATAAATATTAGATAATACGATATGTTAGTATTGTATAAATAAAAATGAGTTAATTAATTTAATAGAATTGATGACTAACTAGATCTAAAATGGTTTCAAGTTTAAAACAACTTATTTAATAAACCTAAGTTTAAGTTTAGTTAGTAAAACTTAAAGAACTAACATGAAATAGGTTAATTAGGATTTTGTAAGGCATATGAGAATGATTTAATGAGATAATTGAATATGACTTAATAAATGAAGTTAATGTTTAACTTTAATCGATTTACTTATGTTAAAGTTAGAATAGGCTTAACTAACAAATATATGTTCACTTTGACTTAATGAACTTTAGTAAACTAAAATAAACTGGAATAACTAAGTCTAACCAACTTAACTAAACCAAGTTAATATAAATTGAACGTGTAAATGATTTAGATGTAATCATAGTATATTAGTTCTTAGATATTAAAGGAAATGAGTTGTTTCAAATATGAGTTTCTAGAAAATGAATTTGACAAACATGAATATGATGCATTATGTTATTGAATTTGTTTTAATTGCAATGCTTATATTTATAGGAAGCACTAAGCAATGTGAGTATGAAGTGTTCTATTGTTGAATGTGTTTTGATAGCTATATGTATGCTTGAATATAGCCTTAAACATAAGTATTAATGCATGCATTGTGTAAAATTTAGACTAATAACTAGCAAATAAGATTAAGCTAATGAAATAGATCTAAATACAATTTAACTTAATAAACTTAGTAAATAATGAGTTAATAAAGAAGTTAAGTGTAGATTAATATAGAACATGAAGACTTTGAATAATATTCATTTCATTTAATAGGAGAAAGAAATACAAATCAAATATTTGGATTCACTAGAAGATTTCTAAGCCTTATTCGAATATCAAGTGAGTGACTGATCTTATTGCATCGATTGTGGTTGTAAAATAGTAGCATAAGACTAAATTATAACAATAACTAATTGTGTGTGGGGATGGGTACAATGCATGTTGTATTGCTATTAAATAATTAAAAAAATTTAATGATAAAAGTTAAAATTGCTTGAATTGTATTAATTAAGCACTACATACTATGGATTGTTTAGAAATTAATTGATCACTAAGTAATCTGATATAAATCTTATTTGATTATGAAATAAACTAAACATGCTTTGCACCATGGCATACCTTGCATCAACATGGTATTCACATCACGTATTAATATTCCGATTCTCTAGCAGTGCCTTTAAGAGTCCAATGAAGCTAGTAGGGCTACTATAAGGCTATCGATTTCATGGCAACTAAGCAGGCACCGAAGGGTGTTGCCCATGTTGGAGTGGGCTTTAGGGATTAATACTAAAGGAGTCTTTAAGGTTCTAAAGGAAGTGGATGTTGTGTTGCTTATATCTGTATGAATAACAAATTAATTTAAAAAGAAATCCTCCCTCCTTGACCTTATGAAGGAGAAGTTTGAGGTTATGTTAAATGTATATATATTTTCAAATGATATTGAGTTGAGAGAGTTCTCTCTTCCTTAGTTCTCAGTTTCTTCTGGGTGTGAATGACTTGAATTAGTCCTTTAACCCCCAAGAGAGAGAGTAAATCTCCATTGGTTTTGATTCTGGTCATCCAAATTGTGCATCTCCATATGAATGAGTGTAGCATTACATATGTTTGATAATTAAACTTGTTTGTATTACTTGAAATGTATTAAGATCGAGTCATTTACTAAGCTAGTTGAGCTAACACTCCTATTGCTTGTTTGATTTCATGATTCAAAGAAATATGAAGAACAATTATGGGATGAAGAGACATTTGAAGTTTTATGTAAAGAAGTTTTGATAATTGTAGTTAAGAAAATTTTATGATGTAATAGTTAGGGATTTAAAGTAAGTTTCATGAAGTGTAATTCTTGTTTATATCTTATATGTATTCAATTTTTCTTATTCTAAACAACATTCAATCCTATATAACTATCAATGCCATGGAGTATTCTACAAGTGTGATGTTTATGTATCTCTCTAGAAGTCTCAAATAGTTTAATATCAATGTCTATGGCTTTAGTCTAATATATAGTGCATCATACTTTTAAACAACCTGCAATGAAAATCAACTACTATATTTTTCAAGCCTTCCCAAAAAAAATTGGGATAATAAACGATGTAAAGTCTTGGCAACACCAAAATGACCTCTCATAGGAGAGTCATGAAACTCAAAAAGTGAATGGAAATAAGCTGAGATGTAGGAACTTAAAAAATTTTGTTCCTAAAATATAGAATTCCATTGATCCATTGTAAAGACCATTTCAACAGTGTACCCAATTCCAACTATTGAACAATATCTTTGAATTATGGATTAGAATGATACTCTTCTTTAAATTGCTAATAAGATCAGCACAAAGAGAAGTAATAGCCAACATCTGTCTATCAAACTATCTTGATAAGGCATCTACTACTTTGTTATCCACACCAGCTTTGTAAACAATGTTGTAATCATATCCCAAAAGCTTCACCAAATATTTTTGTTGGTCTAGTGTTTGTATCACTTGAGTCAGCAACTCCTTAAGATTGTGATGGTCAGTATGAATAAAATGACTCCCCAGTAATTACTATCTCCCTTTGCAAACTACTTCCATTAATGCATGAAATTCACAAATATACACAGAAGCTTTCATCAAGTGTATTGGGAACTTTTTGTTAAAGAAAGCGATAGCCTCCTCCTCTTGTAACAAGATTGCTCCCATCCTAGTTCTAGATGTATCAATTTCTATCACAAATCGTTTATTAAAATCTGGTAGTTATAGTAATGTAGCTGAACACAGTGCCTACTTCAAAGAAATAAAAGCGTTGGTAGCTAAATCAATCTAATAAAATTGTCTTACTTGAGTACGTTAGTCAAAGGAGAAGATATAGAAGCAAAACTTCTAATAAATCTTTTGTAGTAGCTTGCCAAACCCAAAAATGCTCTAACCTATTTTAATGATACTGATTGAGCCTAATGCCTTATTGTTTCAATCTTCGTTGTGTCTGAACCCACAAATCCCTTAGAAACAATATATCTTAGATACTCAATTGTATATACACCAAAAGCACATTTAGATTTCTTAACATAAAAAGTATTTTCAACCAAAATCTAAAATACTTGAGACAAATGTGCAACATGACCATGTAATGATGTACTATACACTAATATATCATTGAAAAAGACTATGACAAATTTGCATAAATGTGGCTTGAAAATATGATTCATGATCGATTGGAAAGTCGTCGAAGCATTGCTAAGTCCAAATGGCATCACTAAGAATTTATAGTGGCCTTCATGAGTCCTAAAAGTAGTTTTGGACATCTTCCTCAGCCATCCTAACCTAATGGTATCCACCTCTAAGATCCAACTTACAAAATATGGTTGCATATCTTAATTCATTCAGTAATTCATCAATTGTGGGGATAAGAAATTCGTCCTTTATAGTCACCTGATTTAAAGCTCTATAATCTATGCAAAATCACCATGATTCGTCTTTTTTCTTCACTAAGAGAACAGGTGAAGAAAATGGACTCATACTATCCCTTATTATCCCTTATTCTAGCATCTCCTTAATCCATCTTTCAATCTCCCCTTTCTGAAAATGTGTGTATCTATATGGTTTAACATTGACTGGTGAAACACCCAATTTTAAATGAATATTGTGTTGCAAAAATGATATGGTGGCAATTATGAAGGTGTTTCAAAAAGTATAGAGAACCTACCTAATGTTGAGTCAACTCAGTGTTGTTGGTGGTACCTGTTGACTTTTTAACATGCATCTGAGCCACCAAGTGAATTAATGAAGCTATAGCATCTATCTTAATCAACTAACGCAATTGCTGGTGAGTAATATGTTTCATGTTATTCTGATTACCCATAAATGTATGCTTAATATTCTGGCGATAAAATAACATGCACAACTTAGTGTAATCAATAGTAATGAGTCCCAATTCCTTTAGCCATTGTACTCTTAACACTACATCTGCTCCCTATATTGGAGGACATAAAATGTAACATGAAATGTACAATCTTGAATTGTAATAGCTACATTGCTACATTGTCCTTCGCATTTTATTTTTTTACCATCTCTAATCATAACATGAAATGCATCGATTTGTGCAATGGGCAAATTCAAATATTTTGAAATTCTACTTTATAAAATTGTGTGCTGCTTGAATCCACTAAAACATTCAAAGTAGAATTTGCTACTCTACTCGAAAATTGTAAAGTCCAAGGTACAAGATCACTTGATAAAGCATGATAGCTTATTGTATAATTTTTGGTTTATTCATGCATCTCATCCATATTTGCCACTGTATCATTGCTAGTCTCGCCTTCATCTTCATTAGTCACTAAAATCATAAATTTGGCCTTGCATTTATGATTTCTGTGGAATTTTTTGTCATAATTGAAACAGAGACCCTTCTCTCTGCGTTGTTGTATTTCTTCTACTGACAAATGTCTTACAGGTATACTTTTTTGTTGTCCTTGTATTTCTGCTACTTGTTTGACTACATTAACAGGAGCAAAAAATGAAGTCTTTAAAAAAAACTGTTGTTTACCACTAGTACCTGATGTATTGACCATTTTACTTGTAAAAGAATTTTGATCAAGATATTTGAATTTGTGTAACTACACTAAAGCAATTGCCTGCATTAAAGAATTAGGCCTCGCTATCTGTAATTCACATGTGATATGCAACTTCAATCCTGAGATGAAACAACTAATCAAGAATGGCTTAGAAAGCCCTTGTACTTGATTTGATAATGATTCAAATGCAGTTTGATATTGGCTTACAGTTCCCTTCTGTTTCAGCTTGAACAATGCCGCCTAAGATTCAAATGGGCCAAAACGTGTTTCTAATGCTTTTAGAAAAGCATTCCAATTCATCAAATGATTGTTGACATGCATCCATTGAAACCACTCTGACGCATCACCCTCCATTGCAAATGATGATATTGTGAGTCAATCAACTTCTTCAACTTTGTAGAAATTGAAGAATTGCTATGCAACAAAAATCAATTTCTTCACTCCTTCTCCAGAAAATTTAGGTAACTCTAGTTTAATGTTTCTTATTAAGGAATAATTATTGACATGGTATGATTCATCTTGCTCAAAATGGTGTCTGTCTTGTTGGTTTTGAGTCTAACCATACTCTATCTCCAATTGCTCCATCCTCTTGGATAATTCTTATAGTATACCCTACGACTGTTTTTCAAATTGATGTTGCATTGTTGAATTGCCAAAAACATATTTTTGATAGACTCCATGTCTGATGCCATCTTTGCCGATGATCTTGTTGAGGGTGCCATGCAAGAAGACAAAAGCACCAAATTGTTAACTAAGCCTACTGAAATTCTAAGCCTGGCCCTCACTCTTACTTAACCCTAATATGAAATATCTCTCTGCCTCACTTATGATGATTCATCTTGCTCAAAATGGTGCTTGTCTTGTTGGTTTTGAGTCTAACCATACTGTATCTCCAATTGCTTCATCCTCTTGGACAATTCTTGGGTATACCCTACAACTGTTTTTCAAATTGATGTTGCTATTGTTGAATTGCCAAAAACATATTTTTTATAAGACTCCATGTCTGATGCCATCTTTGTCGATGATCTTGTTGAGGGCACCATGCAAGAAGACGAAAGAACCAAATTACTAACTAGGCCTACTGAAATTCTAAGCCTGGCCCTCACTCTTACTTAACCCTAATATGAAATATCTCTCTACCTTACTTTACTCTCTTGTTTCACTAACACAAATGAGTCTCTCTCTATCTTACTGTTCTCTCATGTTTCTCTCACATTTAGGGTTTTCAATCTTAAGAGACATGCAAGATGGCAAAATCAGGATAATCCCAGTTGCTTTCATTCCATCTATTTATAGGCAGATTTACAATTGATGTTTGTTGCAAAGCTGTTATTTTAGTTACAAGATCTGTTAGAGATATAACTCTAACTATATTTCTGTTACAAAACTATCAATTATTGTAACTAAATTTTTGTTCTCTCTTCTAGATCTTGTAACCAACTATGTAAAATAGTCTCAAAACTAGACTAGCTTTTTCCTTTGTCGTTTGTTGTTGTTGAATCTAACATTTAACCTTCTTAAAGTGTTCTTAATAACTCTTGAAATATTGTTGTAATGTTTATTGTGTTTTTATTTTGGTAAGTGTTTAATTTTAAAATTCATATATGATTAAGGTGAAGTTACTTATGTGCTTTATTTTTTCCACAAAATTTAAAGGTGTTCTCGAATAAATCTAATATCTTTTTAAGAATATTCACAAGGCTTATCCCCATATTCAAAGTGTTCTTGATAAAGCTCACTTTTGATCATATTTAAGGGTTAAAATTCATTGAAAATGTGTTTTTCCAACAAGATTTGAATTGTGAACATAATCAACTTAGTGAAACTTCAAATTATTCTTCTTATTGCAATTAATTTTTTTCCACTTTTTGTTTTTTTTTTTTTTTTTCCATAGCCTCATTTTTTGTACTGTAAATTGATTAGGCTTGGGCCACATTAGGGGCTAAGCCATTGGAAAAGTAAATTTCAACACTTGGATTTCTCAATTAAAAGTATAGAGGACAAGTTTCAATTACTTGGTCACATAATCAAATGCTGACACAATTGATAAATTCCCATAATCAAGAAGATTAAATTAATCACTACATTAAAATTTTTAATCAAGCTCTTGGATAAACTTACTTTATAAGAGGTTAAAATATTTATAAAGAGTTTATGACTACACCAATAATAATATTTGGATAAAAATAATTAATTTAAAATTTTAAATTAATAATAATTAATTAGAAAAAATATATAAATAAAATGGGTAAACTGCTAATTCAAACATAAATGAGTTAGTCAGAGTGGAGACTAATCACCCTAAACTGCTTGGAAAAATCATTAAACAATAATTAATTAAATATATAATCAGTAGGGCCAAATTGATTATAAAATCAAATTGGTCCAGCACACAAAAATAAACTAGACTTCATAGATTCTTATTGCTGTACTTGATTTAACACTGAGTTAAATAATCTTTCATAACTTTATTGTAAATAATCAAACATTAATGATTTTTTTTTCTTCTTCCACATTTATTGGTAACCAAGTAGAAGTGGAATTAATTTATATCTACTTTTAATTGTGTGGACGTACAGATTAGCAGTAATCTCTACGAGTTATGTAAGCCGGTTTAGTAGTAAACTTGATTAATCAAACATGTTGTATGTATATGTGTGCTCCTTTCGAGATGGGGCAAACTCGCCTAGATTAGGTAATTGTTATAGCCACTATCACCGAGTTATAATAAAGTATCTCCCATTGGCCAATAAGGCTTATCTTAAATAACTTTATATCATCCATTATTATTTTTTTCTTGTCAAATAGTGGAATAATTCCCCAACAAGTATCAGTGAGCCTAAGCAGGCCTTAGCATATTACAATTATCTCCGCCTTACGATTTAATAACACTCTTCTTGGCATTTTCTTAGTATATCCTTCATATTACAATTATGTTAATGTCAAATAACAAAAAGTTATCGTGAAAAATACCATTAAAATATGGTAATTCAAGGCATTTACTTAACAAAATGTTCAATATATTCATTATATGACTAGATCAATCAATTTTGATTTATCCAATTAAAGACTTGCTTAAGCTAGCTTTACGAGCTTGCACACTCTGGGTGAAATTTGCACCTAAATTCTCTATTGTGTACAATATTTATTTGCTCAATATTTTTATGCTGCATTTTTATGCAAAGCACGATTACCAAAGGGCAAGATGCCCATAACCTTTGTGATATCCTACAAATAGAATGTGATGAAACTTTAATCCTCAAGATGTCTTTTGGTGAGCTTGAAATTTATGAAAATTCCCAAGTTAAGCATGCTCGATAAAAGCATTTTTAGAAATAATGACTTCTTAGAAAGCAATTGGCATCAAGAATAACTATAAGGTGTATCTCGCTAAAATTGATAATACCTCAGTCTGAAGAATCTTGAGTTTGTTATAACCTATATCAAAATAATGCGCAAGCTGAAAGTGAGATATTTAAATGCCGTAGTAGAGGGACACCTTTTGAGCCTATAAAAGAAAAAATCTTGGTGTGAACTTGAACCTATGTAATAAACTAACAAGGACATTAGCTTTATAAGTTTGGGAAATTATGATATCTCACAAATAAAATGTGTCTAAATTCTATTCATCGAGACAAATTTTGGTGTAACACCTTGAAATTAATTAGAATTCGAGGACTAAGAATACTAATTGGGGAGTACTCCTAAAATAGATGACCTTCTAAAATGCAATTGACAAAAGAGATAAAATCATAACACGTTTCTTGTCAAAGTGGATAATACATTGGTGTAAGGTGTTGTGGGTCATTAGACTTTTTACAAAAAGAGACTTGCAAGCGAAATGAATTTCTCACATTTATAAGGAAAGGTGATGTTTCCTTTCATGAAGGTAAGTCTATGGACCAATAGAACATATCGTATAATTTCTAAATTCTGAATAGGAAAATGAATCATCATGTATCTATTATTGATGCAATATGATGAACTTATTGTAATCTCGAATTAGTTTTGAGGTATATAGGCACACGATATAGTAATAAAAGTGGCGAATGGGAAAGAAAATGCTCCTTTAGACAGCAAGTCAGCAAGTTGAGATCTATAAATATTACTTTTCCAATCATTATACATGCTTTAGAATCCAAATTATTCTTTTTCTCCATCTTAAACACCATTTGCAAGGAGAAAAATATAGAGATATAATTTACAAAATATACAATTCACGTGGCAAGCGCAATACCAATTAGTTATATTTAAAATTAGTTTTTTTTTTTTTAAATTAGGGTAGGATCCAAAGAATTAGACTTACTTTTTTTTTATGATTTCAAGAGTTTGAAATTAGTGGGCTCAAAATTTAGGCCTTATTGGAACCAAAATTGATCTTGTATATTAATATTTTATTAGATCTAATGGTAATGATAATTTATTATTTACTACAAGTATGTGTGTACATTCCCTTTGTAGATGGGGTTTTGAAACTTAGCCAATCTATTTCACAACTACACTAAACCTGTTAGAATCACCTATCTACTTCTCTAATTCCTTTCTAAACCATCATTTATAATTATTGTATCAAAACACTAACTCTTTTTTTATTTATGTGTAAGTAATACATATAATAAATCCTTATATCAAAAAATATGTGGCCGAAAAATAATTCACTTTAAGATATAAAGAATATAAATAAAACTATAAAGGATTTATTGTACACTTATTCCTTATTTAATTGAAACATGAAGTCCTACAAGATAGGAAAATAGCAAATGTAGTATCTAACACCCATGCTCTATTCAAAGACTACCTGTGGTGTTCAACAAAATAAGGACATATTAATCAAAATCAGCAAATAAGTATCATGTAAAGATGTTGGGAAAAGCTTTTAGTTTTTATGATTTAGACAAAATATAAATATTAGTACACATTGCAGTAGTATTGTGGTGTAGAGGGCAAAACAAAGTAAACTTTTATTACCTATCTTAATTAAACCGATAAATTGATCTCTTCACTTTGAGACTACTATTTCTCAAATGAATTAGTTGAAGCTGGTAGCCATTACTTACAGTCCTCTGTTTCTGAGTGAATAACATCTGCTCTTCCTCGATTTGTGGCCTAGTTTTTAAAGCATCCCGACCGCTCTCTCAATCACATTTGATGCATATGATAGTATATATCTTGTGTATTATGATTTATATATATATATATATATATATGCATGCTTATTTCATTTTATTTGGCTGTTTTGTCATCTTATTTATGTTGTTTTCAACAAACGTTCATCAAGAAATAAATAAAACAAAAAAAACAGACAATTTACTCGCAAAAGGGTTGAAGATGATAATAAGATACCACTAAAATACTGATGAAAAATAAATATAGATAAAAATCAAACCATCCGAACAAAATCTCACTTCTTTACCATTCTTTCTTAAAAAGAATTGCCATGATATAGTTTATAGGAAATCAAAAATTAACTACCATTTTACCTATACAAAATCACATTCAATTTGCAGAAAAGCACGAAATTTGTGTCATAACTTAGGATTTCCAAAAGTTAAAATCTCATTCACATTTCCAAGATACCATTTTTTTTTTATATATATAGATCGCATTTTAATCGGACCAATAATGTTTAAAAGCAAAATTCACGTCTAATATGCGATGTTGCTATAGTAATTTGATAATTAATTTGCCATAAAGCATATTTGCATAATTAATTTCTTCCAAATGTTGCAGACATGCGACAACAATTTGGTAATTAATTTAGTATGAATCACATTTGTGTAATTAATTTCTTCAAGTGGTGCAAACAGACTAAATATTCTATAAATACTACATCAACACTAACCCTTGCTGAGGATCATCGAAAGCCTTAAAAAAGTACTGCCAAAGAGCAAGTGATAATTTTACCAGATATGTTCATTGATGATGAAGAAAAAGTTGCTGCACATCGACTTACAATAACGGCCTAATGGCAGTCACCTAAGTTACTGCTGCTAAGAGCTGAGAGGTTCACATTTTGTGTTTAATGGCAGTAACGTCCCAAAAAAATAATAAATAATAATAATAATTATCTACAGCAATATCTTCCTCCAGTTTACACCTTCTACAGCAATATCTTCAGATCTACCTATAGCAGCATTTGACGAATCACTAGCCGGTTGCTTTGCAAAGAAAACACCCCACAAAAAGAATTTTCCTCTGAACTCTGAAAGATTGGTGTAAAATTTCAGACACAACTAATGATTGTCTGATAAATGAGATATGATCTTGCAACAAAGGGAAAAGGAGAACTAGGATTCACTCACTCCATAGGTGCAATGGCAGTTTGGTAGAAGTATAAACAAAGAGCTCCGCATTTTTAACCTCTGCTTTCAGTGCAAAATCTCCACGGATCATTTCACCAATTAGGCTCTCGAAAGCCTTGTCATTCCTATTGTACAAGGAAATATAGTGAATCAGCACAAACAAGAAAACAGAGGCTTAAAAAGTGAAACGGAATCAAAGCACTAACCTTTCATTCTCAGGTAAAAAAAAGAGCCCAACACTGTCATCAGTAGGGCCCCATTTCTCAAAAGATTTCGGCCACACAGATGATCTAGGATGCAAATCACAGCAGAGCAATTGAGGAAACAGCTCTGCCTCTTCAACAACTTTAGAGGTTGCTAAAGAGGAAACATGGGCTACTAATTTGTCAACACGATTTAATGCAAGGTTGTTTATGCTTAAGCTTCCCCTGTCAGCATAGCAAATGAATAAGCAATACATATATCAGTTTCACATCTGCATGTTCTAATATCTCATTATTCAATAGAGTAAAAGAAAAACATCAATACCTCCAAACACTATCAATACAGGGCTGTGCCCGCTCAGTAGGAGAACACAAATCCTCACGATAAACTGGTCTGGGTACAGGAGATTTTTTATTTGGTTGAACATCTTCTTTAAAGATTCTTTCCTTTTCCAAAACTGAATCTAACTCACACCTATTATTCTGGCCTTTATCATGTTCCGTAGTACAGGGGATTTTATCAATTATATTAGATGTGGTGCTCCCTTCCTCCTTATGTTCTTCATCCCCATAAGTTACAATAGGTGCAGAGACTCCATTTTCGTTGAGCTCTTCATCCTTTGCAGTCAAGTTCGAGTCCTCTCTAGTTTTTCCTATTGTTTCTCTCTCTGTCGCTGCCACCACTGCTGTCGCCTTTTCTTTGTCATGTTGCTGCTGCTCATCTTCTTTAAAGGTTCTTACCTTTTCCAAAACTGAATCTAACTCACACCTATTATTCTGGCCTTTATCATGTTCCATACTACAGGGGATTTCATCAATTATATCAGATGTAGTGCCTCCTTCCTCCTTGTGTTCTTCATCCCCATCGGTTATAATAGGTGCGGTGCCTCCATTTTCCTTGAGCTTTTCATCCATTGCAGTCAAGGTCAAGTCCTCTCTAGTTTTTCCTATTGTTTCTCTCTCTGTCACTGCCATCACTGCTGCTGCATTTTCTTCGTCACGTTGCTGCTGCTTCTTTCTCCTCTTCCTTTGCACACTCCTTTTCCGCAATTTATCAGAAGATTTTCTCTTTTTTGAATTTGATTTAGGTTCCACAGGTTGTACAACTTTTGTATCGAGAGAATCCTTCTCTTCGGACATGGAAGAACTGGCTTGTTCATCATAGAATTGTTTTTCAACCTTAGAAGGGTCACAGTCATCACAGCACCAAACAACATCTTCAGTAAATGTTTTGGGCAGTCTATCTAAGCAATACCTGCAAAAGCCAAAAAAGCCATGTCAATTGTTGAATCAAAATTGCCATTTACATGTGTTGAGCAACAGCACGAAAATGGAACTTGCAGTAATAACTATTTTGAACCATGTAAAAGTCAACGTGGCCTTCTAACTTCTCTTTTGCAAACTGCCCATGGGTATATATAAGAAAAACTATTAACAGGAGGACAAGCAGATGAAAAAATTTGCGTCCAATAATTAAAACAATAAGCCCGTTCCTAGTGTGAAGTTTTCCTTAAGGGTCTCTCACACTTTCTAGTTGCCTAATTTGTTCATGCAACATGTGAACCCCATTTCCAAGTGGTGAAGCATGTCCATAGTTATGTTTGCAGCACTCTAAAGAATAAGTTATACTTTTAATCGATCTCTTATTGCTTACTCAAATGCTAATTGCATCAAATGTCCTAATACTAGATGATCCACTGGTGAGTTGTCTGCTTTTTATTTTTTTTTTTTTTCAAATCTCATTTCTTGGTCTGAAGAGAAACAATATGCCATGGCTTTGGCACTTACCAAAACTTTATGGATTCATAGGTTTCTTTGTGATTTAAGGTGCCTATCAAGACTAATTCAACCTCAATACAACCTATCTATTACTGATCCTTTACTTCATGCTCACACAAAGCATTTTGGGAAAACTTACTAATACAGTAAACTAACTGCATTTCACAATGCTTCTAATAAGCAACATGTACTTTTTTCACTAAGTCACAATCCACTTTACACTTCCAAACTCTTCACACCATTTTTTAATATCATTTCACTTTATGCTTATATTGGATTATTAGACAACTGTACGGTAGCAATAAACATACATTATCAATTTAATTTGGCTAATAAGAATACTGCTCTCCTCTTACTTTCCTTTTCTATGCATAATCTGTTTTTATGCATAGGAACCCTTGTAAAATGTTCATGACTACAATAGACAATGATTATCTTACAAAAATAATAACAATATGGAAAGCATAATTAGTGGGAATGAAGAATCAAATTCCAAGGAATTGAGGGCATGGACTTATATATCACCTTAAAATTGGAAATTATTGGGTACAAAATAAACATTGAGTATTAAATTCCATGGAATCTTGATTTTTCAGGTTTTTTTCTTTTTTTCTTTTTTTATTTTTTGGCTAAAGGGGTGGGGAGGAGGTCTAAATATAAGCACACAAGCAAAATGCAAGTTTATGTATGATTACTTGCCTCAGTTCAGTATATTATCAGCCATAAGAAAGTAAATTGCAGAAATTTTCAGCCCATAGACTCCTCATTCCCTCGCAGCCAGTAGGCATTTAATCTTTTTCAAAACTATATAGGTATTTACATATATACTTGCCTGCCAGTGGCTATACTGTATGTATACGTAAGGTTATTTCTGAAGTTCCCATCAATGACAAGTTAAAAGTTGAAGAGATTTTTAACACGGACCCCCTCTAAAAAATCTTTAATTGCTAACAGAACTGGAAAAGGGAATATTCAACTTACCGGTGAACAGCATACTCCTTGCATTTGTTGCAAATTATTAAAGCAATATCATAACCAAAGTTGCCACATTGGATACAGGTAGTTCCCTGCAAGGTAAGAAACAGTCCTTCATTATGCAAAAGGAATTTGTTTATATCCATTAGAAGACAGTATGAGAACAGATAAATGTCTCGATAAAGCAAATAGCATATTAAGCAGCCTCCATATCTTCCTTATCATTCCATTAACATGCTTTTAGCAATATAATATCAAGCACAAGATAAACACAAAATCTGCATATGTGGCAAACCAAACTGAATATATAGAAATTCATATTATTTTACCTAATCCAGTGCAAACTTGACCAGAAATTATTGAAACTAAAGGTTGGAGATGGAGTCTATAATAAATTGTGAAAGAACTCAAGTAGCCAGCAGTGTAGAAAGACCCCCAAGGGAATGCCCTAATAGTTAAGGCTCAGGATACTCTCATGACAATGGTCTTAAGGGAGGATCCGCTAGTTGCAAATGGCAGCAAGGGAGACAGAACAACTTTCTTTACGATTGACTCAGCAAGCTTGACCCGAGATAAGAGTCCAGATCCAGAGCTGATATTGAAGGATATATTACAGCCTTTGCATAACTGCGTGAAGCCTTGGGTTCCAATCCTACTAATTATACTTTTTAAATCTATTTACCTAGTGCAAGCTAGCTAAATTGGACTGGTATATAAATCTTGTAGGGTGGTTCATATGCCCAGAGATGGCCACCCACACTAAAGCCATACCCTCAATTAACAAAGAAAAAACAGAAAAATAGTTTCAAAATAACACCTACATCCAAAAGACAGGTATGCACATATGTTTATATATTCGATATGACCACACGGATGCAAATGTTGTTATCCTAAGAAAATTGATCAAGTACAAGCACCAATCACACAAACCGTCATTAAACTTGTGTCATAAATGCATATGGTACACCAAGAGGGTTGGACATGGGCATTTTTTTTCAAACGAATAATAGATTTCAAACTCATTTTCCCTTAACCCAGATTATATTCACAAACCTTTAAGGTACTTAAAATTGAATAGTCGGTGAAACCGGTCAAATTAAAAGTTGTTTCTAAAAGTAAGAGAACAGCTTTAAAAGAAACATAAGTATCAATGCCATAAGACAAAAAAAAAAAAAAAAGAATGAAGATTTTCCAAGACAATGCATGGGTAGTAAATTCAACTTCAGAACATCAAGAACACGATCCATTATCATATTCCGTCTAAAGACCCAAACTTTCAATCCACAAATACATAACACTACATATATATATACATATGTATATAAAGATGTGTCCAGTTTAAGCATGATGATATTAATGACAAAGAAAAAAAAAAGCAAACCCAGATAAAATCCAGTAAAAAAGTTTGTATCTTTAAAGTTATCAAACAAATTAACTGAGAAAAAAAGATGCAGAAAATACCCCTTTTGCAAACTTTTTCCCGCTTGAATTCCCTTTCCCAGACATCATATCAAAAGAAAGAAAGAAGAAAATTCTCGCTGATTGGTATAAGAAACCTAGTATATGAGGTGATCCTATGGTGCCGTATGAGAAACTTTGATTGGGTATAAAACATGGAAGATACTGAATAGGCAAGTCGGGAAATTGGACGGTTTTGGAAGTCGTGATTTTTCGAATTGCCAATGTTTTTAAGTTAGGGAAAATTTGAAAAGTACACAAGACGGTTCGGAGATTAAAACAGGGGACGATTGTAACTTATTAAAGTGATTTTTTATCTCCTTTTTATTTATACATATATATAAATTTTTTAATAACTTTGTAGATAAAGGAAATAAAATATATTTTGTAGAAAATTCAAAAAATCTTTACATTGATAAAATAATCCTAATTGAATGCTTTTTACTTAAGAATTGTGTCTTTGAATATCTTTTTAATATATATGACAGAAGTTAATTTAAGGATTTTTTAATAAAATATAATTATATTTCAAAACATAGTTATTAGGTTACTAAAGAAAAAAAAATTAGAAAGAAAACTGAAAATTAGAGCTTCACAATTTTAACTGTGGTATTTTTGGATGGAATATTTTTTTTTTTTAAATCACGTTTCTTTCATACCACAATTATTTGGATTATTTTTAATTTTAAATTTTAAAATTTTTTTTTTCAAATAACACATTTTTTTTTCTTTGCGTTAAATCTTAACAAATGCGATATTTTGTTCAGTTATATACTAAAAAAGAAGAGTAGGCATTCGGCTAAAAAAAGAAAAACCTTTTTTTTCCAGTAAAAGATATATCAAATAACATATCAGCAAAAATTGTAACTTCACTTGAAAAATTATGAAATAGTTAAATCCATTAGAGAGGGGATAACGCATTCAAACCCTGCTTAATCGAGTAGGGTCCTAATGAATATTGAGAGTTACATCGTAGAGTATAAGTATAGATTTGCCAAAATCTACTCTCACATTATAAGGTATGAGTATGACTACAGGATCTTTAAGTATAATCATGTATTTTTTCTATAATATTATAAAATAATGCTAATATATAAGATATAAATAATGATAATTTTTTTTGTAACACCTTTTGTTCAAGATTATAATTTATAAACTACCATCCATAAATTTTTATTATTGAAATTTTATATTTTATTTTGGAAGAATTTATTATTTTTATTTTAAAAGAAATGATTGTATGTTTGTACTTAAATTCTCAAATTATATAAATATATTGTTTATCTTCTAAGATTGATTAATATAGAAGTAGTTTCAAAAATTTTAATCTTAGAGTTTGCTATAAATTCTATAATTTTATTTAATAGCATACAAATAGGTTTTATAAGTATTTGTTAAAATTTCAAATTTTGCATATAAACAAATTACATATATAGGAGAGCTTATGATATTAATAAATTACTTTCAAAATCTCTTTTCAAATGTTATTTATAGCAAGTATATGAAGATATAAGATAGTTTTATATATTACATGAAATTATTTCAAATACTATAAACTTAAACTTTAAAAAAGAAAGAAAAAATATAGAGATTTTATAAAAAAAAATTTACAAATTTCATAGAATACCTTATATTCTGCAGGTTTTATAAGGTACAAGATACATAGTGTAGGTTTATTTTGAAATTTACTAAAATATATTTTATAATTTTAGTATTTATTAAATCATGTCAATTTAGATTTATTTTGAAATTTGTACGTGGATACACAAAAGGACTTCGATAGTAATCGTACATAAATATTATGATTTTATTTCTATAAATGATTAGATAATAAACAAACTTAACTTTTTGAAGTACTAATTATTAGTTTGTAAAAGTCGAAAAAAAAATAAAAGTTTAAAGTAGAAAAATTATTATAAACTAGTCAAAAGCCCGCTTAATACCTAGGTTAAAATTTTAATTATAATTCAAGTTGTTTATAGAAATTTAATAAATATAAATATTACTAAAAGAAAGTAACATCTAAAGAATACAAAATAAAATATAATATGAAAGAGATACAATAGTAAAAAGAAGTGATAAAATCTCATGCATTTATTTGTAGATAAATAATATGTAATACAGGAAGAGAGGGGAAAAGGAATAAAATATTACTTTTTTAAAAAATTACGAAAATGCCATCGGAAAGAAAATATTCCTGATTTTAGGCAACATGGCCTCCTCTTTGAAGAGACGAGGTCATAAGTGTCTGACCTTGTCTCTCCAAGAGACGAGGTCTCATTCTGAGAAGGACCTCGTCTCCTGAAGAGACGAGGTTGCACCGCATGTGACTGCAAACATGACTTTATTACTTGAGAAACCAAAAAATTACATATAAAACCTGTCAAATACAAATATAAACAGCTATACAAGCCATTAACTATGCTCCACCGTGGCTAAACGATAAAGAAACTGTAGCATTCCCAAACCCAATCCAAATTACAACACAGTTTATAATACCAATCCACCTAAACACACATTCTCAATCCCAATCATTCAATCACAAAAGTGTTGTGAAACTTTCTCAGCACAGTACAATCAAAATATGGGAATTTGTAGACTCGTAACACATAATATAAATGAAATAAAATGAAATGCTGATTGATTGTTCTCATAAAATGTACAAGAGAAAAGGAGTACAATCTACATACAAGAATAGTACAAAAAAGTAAGAAACTATATGCAACAATCAAAATAAGAAAATCTATCCTCTACTACTGCTGTTACTGTGTGTCCCGCCTCCCTCATCCTCGACTTCTACCCCGGCTCACGTACGTCCTGGGTAACAAGGTACGCAGATGAGGATGTTGTGTAGATAGATCAATCTCTATAACTGCAGCAGCCTCATCTCCAGTAGCAACACTGTACCGATGGAATGGGACAAGGCCTGGCTCGACCTATGTGAGGCCCTCCCTCATATCATGTGATGGCGATGGTCGCCTCTTCTGTGGAGCTAGGGGGGTATGGAACTCAGTGTATAACGGGTCTGGCATGAGAGTGTCCCCCATATCGTAAGATGTGGATGACGGGCCAGCCTCGTCATGAATGAGCTGGGAAGGACCAGGCTCATCAAGTGAAGGTAGATCGGACGACTCAGGCTCATCTTTGATCTATATACCTGGTGCACGAGCTCACTCCCGACCCCATTCCCACTCACACCTCTCTCTAGGAGGATGTCGTCTCTGTACGGTCTGAGACTGTGGGTCACCCTGAGCTGCTACTGATGGTGGAGCTGGTGGCACTGGATCATTAAAATTCAACCCCATAAACTCTTTCCACTACACGACAGACATCTCGTGCAGTGGATGGAGTAAGCTCTAGGGGCATGTCTGGGATGCTATAAATGAAATCAGCTTGCGAGTAATAACAAAAATATATATCGGTAAATAGCTGCCAAGTCAGTATAAGTCCATATAAAGCTTATAGAGACAGTGATCTTACCATATATCGTATGATAGCTCCCGTGCGACAGATCCAGCATCGGGTGATCGCATGATACCACTGGAAGTAATCATCAGATGTCCCAGCAGGCAAATCTAGCAGCTCAACTACACAATAACGTCGAGCATCGCACTCAGCTATCCACCTAGCATGCTCGACCTGCCAGTTCCACTCGGAACGTCATCTCATGTCAATCTCATAAAGGGGTCTCATGTCGGCAGGGAGGGCTAGGATCCCCTGGAAGCCACCAAACTATCTAAGCACTCTGTTAGGATAGTAGTGCTCGACTAGGTAGAAGCAAACTAGTAGGACCCGTGCACGCCAAACATCGCTACCCACTAGGCAGTATGGAGGCAGGGAGGGCAAGATGGAACTATAGGGGTCCCACACCACCTGATGAAGTAAGAAAAGTGAACTATTGCATAAATAAACGATCGTACTATAGCAATTTAAGAGTACAAGACATTGGAAATCAATTGAGGTATAGGAGAGAACGGATATCATACCTGATGCACCATCTGTCGATCAAAAGAAGTGCGGTACTCAATCAGCAGATGGGTGGATACACGAGTCACGTCAAAAGTCGCACCCCAATAGCTGATGAGTGGGCGGCCCGCGGTAACTGATGTGTGTAATCGACGTACTGGGGCAATGTGGGGGAACTGCTCCCATGCCCACATCTGGAGGACAACTAATGGTCCTGCCATGTACCCCATGTTGACGTGGGAAGCCAAGCATAGCTGCCTGTATAGCCAAGCCAAACAAGTTACTCTCCACGCGTACTACCCGACCTTCTTAAAGTCTCGGAGCAGCTAGAGGTACATAAGATAGACGTAATTGGAGGACTTGTCTGCGACAATAAATCCCCCAAGAAGTAGCAAAATGTACTCCCTAGCGTGGCGTTTGATCATCATATCATCAGCAAAATCAGGTAGGTCGGTGAAGTGGCTATCCAACCACGACATCTTCAGGCAACCACCATCTATGTCTACGTCGGGCTTGGGCCAGAGTCCTAACAACTCCTCGCATAAATCAGGTCAATCTAGCCGAGCCGTGCCCGTAACTACCAAACCATCTACGAGGCGTGAGGACAATAACATCCTGTAAGGTCACAGACCACTCTCCCGTGGTCATGTGGAATGTATACATCTCTGGGCGCCACCTCTCGACCAAAGCTATAAGGAGATGCCAATCCAGCTGAATGAAAGGCATCTGGGCCGCCCCTATGAACCCTGCCTGAGACAGGAATGACACCAGTCGCTCATCAACCTCATAGGTATGCCAGCTGGTCGCCTGAGCCTCGCCTCTCTGCACCAACAATGCAATACCTCATGCTCCTACAGTAAAGTTAACATATTTATTAAAAGCCAATATCACCTCAATCATCAAATCTGCAATCACTGAAATACATAAATAAACTGACCTGCCCATCCCAGGCTAGAATCGACCTATGTACAGGCTGCTAGGTGAGTAATGAGCTATCAATCGGTCCTAAATCCATCTGTCAAGGAAAAATAAAGAGATATTGTTATTGTCGACATATGTTGATTAAAAACAAACATAGAAAACGTACATTAAATCATGACTCATTAGTGCAATAATAAAAACATATGAGAATAAAGAATTACCACTACAACTCGACTGCCCCGTAACTATTTACCCATCGATCCCGCATTTGGACAACTCCTTTTGTTATGGCCCTGCTGCCCACAACAATCACATGAATAACCTCGGGAACCCTTTCAAATATCCATCTCATTCTGGAATCGTTTCTCCCTAGGCCGACCCCTTTTTCTAAAAAGTCTTGGTTTAAGGTGCCACTTTGCTAAGTCCAAACGAGTCCAATTTGCCTTACCGGCTGCAGGAATAAAGGAACGACTATATACTCTTAGCTGTGGTCCCACCTGTACCACTGTCCTACGTAGGCAACACAATCCATATGCATTGTACCTATTACTGCCATCGCATGTGAGCATAATATAATAATAATAATAATAATAATAATAATAATAAAATAATAAAGTGTGTGTTATCAAATACAACCCTTGAAAGTCCAACTGTATATATATCTATAATCTTAAAGAAAAACCACATCCTTTGTGTCTTTAGTGTAAATATTTTTAATATAATGTTTTTAGGTATAAAATATTTTTCGTATACCTAAAATCATGAAAATTAAGTAGGGTTTGAATATAATTAAATAAGATTTGAATAGACATAATCTTTTCCTTTTTAGCATATGGCATAAAATATTTTTGATATCCTTGAAATCATAAAATTAAATAGGGTTCGAATAAAATTAAATAGGGATTGAATAGGCATAGTCTTTTCCATGTAAAATATTTTTGGTATCCCTAAAATCATAAAATTAAATAGGGTTTGAATAGAATTAAATAGGGGTCGAATAGATTTCCTTTTTTAGCATATGAAGTAAAATATTTTTGGTATCCCTAAAATCATGAGATTAAATAAGGTTTGAATAGAATTAAATAGGGGTTGAATAGACATAGTGTTTTCCTTTTCTAGCTATCTTTATATACCTACCTAAAGCTCTGATACCATATTTATGCATGGCAGTTACTAAGGATGTCCTCTTCCAACCTGTCAAAACAATATATCCATTTAATTTATATATATTGGGTTGTTGTACACACATTGTGGGTGCGTCGTCTGGTTGTAAAAAATAAAGTAAAAAAAAATGCAAGACAAATAATTTGTCAAAGCATAAGGTTATAGTTAAATAATATATATACCCTCCACTACAACAAACAATTGAGTAAACCTTTAGAATCACTTCCAATGCGTGCGCAAATATAGCAAACTTAAATTCATAAAAAACTTAATTGCAAAGCATTTACATGTGCAATTGCATACATGTAGGTGTAGCAAATGAAATGATTATAAAAAAAAAAAAAAAAGTTCAATATAAAAGTTGGAAAAAGAAAAACAATTAACAAAATAGAATAACATTGATATATACCCTCCACAACAACAAATAATTGAGTAAATATGATGATACATTTTTTTTGTATTTAATAAATAACAAAATCACCTCAATTTTAAGGTTAGTAACCTATTTTGTACTTGTATATATATATGAAGTTAAATTTCATATTAAGCTTATTTATTGAAATAAGAAATGCTACAAATAATGCATACATTTGATCTTAATATCACATCTCTTGAAGAAAAAAAAGGTTGAAAGAAATGAACAAAATTAATAATTAGTAATTTAAATATATAAGATGATATTTTTTATGCATATTGTGTACTCTCCGTCATAATGGAACATAAAAATAGAGTGCATTATGAAAGGCAGATTGAGAATTGAGATTTGAGATTTCAGAAGAAAGACAAAGGAAAATTAATTGGAGAAAAAGAGATAGAATTTTGAAATGGAAGAAAAATATATGAGAGAGAGAAGAAAGATTGGAAAAGTGGGTAAAGAGAGGAGTGAAATGGGGTATTATTATTATAGCCAATGGCTTATAGCCTAGTAACATCTCTCTGTTCTCTTAAATGATAGGTCTCAAGTTCAATCCTATCTCCTGTTATAATGACAGAAAAAGGGAGGGTATTATAAACAAAATGTTATAATTTATTGTATATGAAAGAGTACTACAAGAAAAAGCTTCATAAATTATATGCTATAAATAGATGTGTAAAATAATAACTTAAAAACAGGGATTATAGTATCATGTAATATCATCAAAAGGATTAGTAGTGAAGAAGAGTGTTTATAAATGTAGACCATGGAATGCTAACTTTTAGTTTAGACTAATCATTTATTATTCTTAACTATATGTATTCAATATAAGAATGAGAGAGTCATGATGAACTTGGAATAGACTCTTCTGGAGAGATAAGCTTGACTCTTAAGGAACAAATTACTTAGATCACACTTTTAATCTTATTAGATATATATTTATGTATATGATAACTAGGGAAAATTCTTGTAATTATTCTTATTCTATTGTATATATATTGTACAATGGACACTACACAGTTCACAACAACTTATGGGATGTTATTCAACTTCCTTTGCAAGTGCATAATTTTCTTACAACATATTAAAAAAATTGTAAATAGTCCCCCTAAAATTTGAACTAAATGTGATATCCCTTTTGAAATTTCAAATGTTATAAATGACCTTCTTAATTTTAATAAACTAACAGCAACAAGGATATTTTCTTTTAATTAATAAAAATATAGGAGGGTTGAAGTTTATAAATGTTAAAGCATATTTTCATAAGTTTAAAAGATATTTTTCCATTAAAGTTAAAGTTTAAGTGGGTCATCTTAAAACTTTTGGGGATTATTTATTATTTTATCAAACTTACGAAGGATGAGAAGGTTTAAAAGGTATAGTAATCACATCAAGGTCAAGTTTAAGGGAGGATTATTTGCATTTTCTACAACATATTTCACGAAATGAAAAATGACAGTACACTTAGTTTATGTGTTTCTTGGAGTAAATTACCACACTATTCCTAAAAAACTATTTAAATTATAGAAAATTTTCAAATTTGTAAGATGCAACACTTAAATCCTTTTAAGATTTGAAGATAGAAACATGTCTTTTATATATAAAAAAAAAATATAGATATGATTATGTTTTTGGTCAATTCTTCATCCTTTTTAGAGTTTTCTTTAACATATATATATATATATATATATATATGATTGATATCTCATCAATCAAAATGTAAGGACCTGCTATCACCACTGTAGGATTACATATAAGGTTGTCTAAAAGAATTGTTTGAGGAATTGTTTGAGGAATTGTTTATCTAATTCCACCTATTTAATATAATAGAAACCATAATTTTTCAAAACTTTTAATCAAACACACTACACCATTAACATATTTCACAAAGAAAAAAAAAACTTAAGTCGTATAAAGCTAAGTACATATATATATACATATATTACATCCAAAGGCTTCTTACAAGTCTTAATAAAATTACATATAAAATTCAACTAAAACTTTAAATAATATCACAAGACTAATATAACTAATCTATTACAAAATTTGGATTCCATCAAGTCTAAGGTCATCTTTAGTCCTCTAAATCATCAAGAAAATCCTCGAAATCGATTCCATACTCCATACTTGTGTAAAACTCGTCGGATTCATCACCTGAAATGGTTAAAATATGAGCCAAAAGGCCCAGTATGCAAGTAACGCATACAAATGCAAAGTGATTCACACATGCTTAAGCTAAATAGAAAATGCAACAAAAATAATTTATTATTCAATCTTTAGTTAGTCATATATCATGGGAGTATTCAAACTCTGGACATAGAGATCTAGTATCACGTGCGCCTCTCTGAGTGGTTCCCTATGTTTATACAACTAGGCAGCCCCCTTCCAACATAGTCTGTAATACTAGGGAATCCTGAGTAACGCATCACACGCTCTGAGGGGGTTGATATAAGTAGCTTGGATACTTATATCTCCTAATAAATCTATCAAATAACGAAAAAGTACCATGCCCCCAATCTGAGCAAGGTGCCGCTCTCCAAACCAGATTCAACGCATAAAAGGATGATCAACACTCATCAATCATTAAAATTTTCTTAATTTAGAGTAACTTGATTTAATGCTTATCCTAGCAAAGAAACAAGCAAGTTATTGCGTACCTGAGATGGCTGGGAAACTAATGGGGTTGGTCGAGCGAGAATCTATCATGTTCAAGACAATATTGAATTTCCCACTTAGTTTAAGCACTAATTACTAGTTCCAAATATAATTAATCAAAGAAATTCAAATAAATTATTACAAGGTCATAACAGAGCATTTAAACATCCTATTACATCATACAATACTTAACAATTATTCAATTGATCATATATCAAGCTTTGAGAAATTTTGAAGAAAGTTTTTAAAAATGAAAACTGCAGGGGACACGCCGGCCTTCAATGCCGGCGGCGTTGAACCGGTGCACAATGCATTAAAACTCAACACTTGCCAATATTGGCAGCGTTTAAGGATATGCCAGCAGCCCTCATTCTACACCGGCGGTCTTAAGCCGGTATAGACTACAACTCTAATTTCTAAAAATTTTCTAAGAGTTCCACGGTTTTGGTCCACGCCCGTGAATACCCCCAACACTAGCAACGTATCCATGTACGCCGACAGCTTTGGATCCTACACTGGTAGCCTTAAGCCTGGCATTAAAAATTATGATTCTGTTCTCATTCCACACCGCCACTAAACCGATGGCATTGGAACCCTAATAGCCAGCATACGTTTTGAAAAATAAACATTAGCAAACTTTCCTTGCGAAAGTCGGCAGCGTTTCAAGCAGCTTTAAGAAAACAGATTCTGATCACCTTCAACATCGCCTCTACGCCGGCGGTGTTAAGTACCAGATGCTGGCGTACGCTCAAAAACAGATCTATTCGAAAATGTTTTGCTTCTCCTGTTTTCTTTACAAAAACTATTCATTTCAAAAATCCTCCAAACTTATTCTAAACTTCCCCAAAACTTGTTATATGTTCTAAACCCATCCAAATAACACAAACCCTACTTCTAATCATCAAACACCTAACTACACACATTTAAACACCAATTACACTTCAATTCCACACTTCAACTACTCAACCCTTAAACCATCCCAACACATTCATCCTCACATGTCAACATTCATATAAAACATATACTACAACTCCTCTAGCAATATATTTCTATTTAAACTACCATCAATGTACAAAATCATTCTAACACCAATTAGCACATAAACTCTATTCTAACATAAGCTCAACTTAAATACAAAAAAGGGAAGAAAAATACACTTACCATATGACTTGGAGCCTTAGTTTAATGATCTTGTTGCAAGCCTTTGTGGGTTTAATTTGTAGAAAATGAAGGTTTAGTTACACATGAACATGGGAGAGCTTTTGAGGGAGTAGGAATGAGGTTTTGATACTTTTTGGCATGTGTAATGGTGGTCTGAAATTTTTGAACGAATTTGCACTTCAAATGTTGATATTTATCCATTTGGTTGACTTTAGTGGCTGCCTAATTAAGTCCTTTAATTGGCTTGGATTTGGTTAATTAATGAAGCTTACTTTTTGGACTAATTAAATGTGGTCTTTGGCTTTAATTGTTACAAAATTTTATGCTATATATTGGTCTAATTACATGCATAATCTAATTTATTCTAATCATATTTCATACATTCTAATACACTAAAAAAATCACGAACTCAATATTTAATCATTCTAAAATATTTAATTATTTTAAAAACAACTCAACTCATTATTCATGCATCAACATAATTCACATATATTAAATTTCAAAATTATGTAATTTTAATAACACATTTATAAAATATAAATTAGGAAATTCATGGCTATTTCACAAAATGAATATAAGATAACCAAAGTGCTTTGAAATATTATTGTACTAATATATCAATAGACATGTCTGTTTCACTAAGTCTCTCTTTAAGATAATACCTAGATCATTACGCCTTTCATGCGGGTTGGAACTTACCCAACAAAGAATTTCACTACTTAAGGACTGTTATAGTTACGGGGCTTCAATCATTAGTAGTGACGGGCCTAGAAAGGGGCCCTGGCCCCTCCAGCCCAGAGAATTCTCCTCGCACGCCTACTTCCTTATATTTTGAACAAACAAGACAGTCCATTGCAATAACTTCCAATTCAACTAATTTCAAATTCTAGGCTAAAAAAGAAATTCCAAACTTCATGCACAGTTGTCAGATGCTATCAACATATGTCCTTCTTTTTTTTTCCTTTTTCCCTCGAGAGATAAGATGTTGTTCATCAAAGCTTTAATTACGTTGTTTTTTCCTTTTTTTTTTCCCCTTCTAGATAAATAAATGTTGCAGAGTTAACATTAATTAATAATTATAATCATTATTTTGTTTCGCTTTTTCTATTTTCCATAAAAAGAAGAAGAAGAAGAGTAATTGTGCCTACAATAAATATAATTAGTAATCGAAAAAAAAAAATTACTCATGGTTTTCTTTTTTTTTTTTTCCTTTTAAACCATATTAAATATTCTCAATTTAAAGAAATTCTTTGAAAATAATATCATAAAAATTATTGAAGCTTTCAATGGTAATACATCAAACAAATTAGACTTTTATACCAAACTTTTTTTTTTTTTAGTGACAACTCCCCATCCAAGTTGCTATACTTATTAATCTTTGTTCTTTTCGTCAATATTATAATATATTACTCTACGATATTTAGGGAAATGAATTTTATTGTTAAATTTGAAAAAAAAAAATCTCTTATTTGGATTAATAATTTTTCTCTATCTATTTCTCTAAATTAGCTATTGAAACATAAAAGTCCTTTTTCAAGAGCAAGAGTTACTTTTTAAGAATGAAAGTCACAATTAAATATCTTCAGTCTTTTAATATTGAAATATAATGATGCCATCATTATTGATCTCATTTCAAGCAAGGTCAGAAATTTTTATTATATCTAACATAATATGTTTTCTTCCATTTTTGTATAACTAATATAAATTTCATTAGACCGTGTTGTCCTTTTTTTTACATTTTCTATAAATTTGATGAAATATTTCAATTGGGTTTTTGTTTCGTTTTCGTACATCTAATATAAATATTATTATGTACGTATTATTCTTTTGTATAACATGTTAATGTAATAAGTGTTGTACATAGTATTGTAAATGAACTACAATTTACAATTAAGCTCTTGATTAATTAAAATGTCATGTGACTTCAATATATATATTTGTCTAATTAAATATACATTGTGACATAATACTTACTTCTCACTTATAATTATTATTTTCTCGTCACAAAAAGTCGATAATTAGAATTAACTTATGAGAAAAGAATTGATTCATTCTTATCATATTCAAGTCAAAAAGAGTAGAAAATTCCAATTCATTCTACCATCAATATCCTAAAGAATAGATTATGGAATAAGATGGGCATTCAATTTCTAGCTAATTGTCTTTTGATATACGTACAAAGAAGTATTGTTGAAGAAATTGATACAAATTTATTATAGATGAATTTTATGATAGGAAAAAGTAATGAATTCGACTTAATAATATTATTTTTTATAATTTGACAATCTTAAATATTTTTTTATATATCAATATGAAAATAGTTTTATTACATTGATGATGGCCCCCACACTCCTAATTCTTGCATCCATCCATTGTTGTCAGCTCCCCTATCATCAGGTCACTAACTTTCTTGATCTTCCGACACTAGGCAACCTTCAACCCCCATACATGGTCTTACGACTTTGTGGAACTTGTGTTTTTAGTAATTAATCGCCCTGGCTGATCACTACAACCTCCTTTGTGAGGAGGCACCCCTTCTCTTGAAGTTACAAGGCTATTTTGCCGAGTTCCTTAGAGAGAGTTGTCTCACACCCTTAGGTATTCTCTATCTACCTACCTTGTTGATTTCGGGTATAGGTACCCTTTTGAGTGGATAATCTTAAAACTTTTGAGGATTATTTATTAATTTATTAAAGTTTAGAGGATGAGAAGGCTTCGAAGGTATAGCAATCACACCAAGGTCAAAGGGGGATTATTTGCATTTTCCCCAACTTATTTCATGAAACGAAAAATGAAAATACACTTATTTTATGTGTTTCTTGGAGTAAATTACCACACTACTCCTTGAAAACTATAAGTTATAGAATATTTTCAAATTTAAGATGCAAACTTATATCCTTTGAAGATTTTAAGACTAAAATATGACCGAAACAAGTCTTTTATATAAAAAATATAGATATGATTATGTTTTTAGTTAATCCTTCATCTTTATGAGAGTTTTCTTTAACATATATATGATTGATATTTCATTGATTGAAATGAATAAGCAAGACAACCAAATTGCTTTATACTATTACACTAGTATGTTACTATCAAATAATAGTAATAATAATTTTTATTATTGTGTTATAACGAAGGAAAGGGGGATTCAAACCTAGGATCCCCACTTGATAGATCAGGGGTGAAAGGTGCTTAAGGGCATGGTTGTTTTACTACACGCATCACTTCCAAGCAACATGTGCAAGCTTCTATTAACTAGGTGAGTTGCTAATCAATTTTTAGTGTGAAGTCATAATTACGTTCTTTAGTAAAACCATAACACATCGGTTGACAATTTGCCAACGTTTTAAAAACTATTGTACCAACTTGTAGAAAAGCACTTTAAGAGAAAGTAAAACGATAATTTGAAGTCTAAAATAGTTTAAGATAGTGGTCATAAAGGGAAGTTAGGCTCAACCCAATAACAAAGTTTGGTACTCAGCCTAAAATTAGTAAAATAACTTAAGGTTTACATTCATCCATTAGAAATAAGAAACATAAAGATTCAAATAGTTTTTGTCAAAGTCCACATGGCCTTCTACTTGTCTAAGTCACTCTCTAAACTTATCTGTCTTGAAACCCATGGAATCATAGTGAAAGTCCATAAAGTGATCGTCCTCAATACCTAAAATAATATAAAGTAAGTGATGAAGCTCAGTACATGGTAATCAAACACATACACACATGTTATGTACACCTATGCTAATGCAACAAGCACAAATTAAGTTTAATTAAGTTTTAAGCCAGCAAACAAGTATTCTCAACATCCTAGAAATATAAACACACACAGGAGTATTCAAGACTCTTTCCAAACAAAAGGGGTAGGGTTCTCTTAGTGCATCATGTACAGAAGAGAGGGGTTTGATAAATCCCTAGAATTTATCGAAAAAGAAAAGAAAGAAGTATTCCCGTCCAGGTCATCCTCTCACAGTGCCACTAACAAGCATGATCCATTGTAATGCTTTATATAGGGTTTTATAACACCATTTATAACTTCAAACTTGCTCCTAGGCATTTGCATGATCTCAAAAATTTCCTTATCAATTATCCATCAAGCACAATCACACATCTATAAGGGCTTAAGTGCTTAAACTACCACATCAACTTGAAGTTACAATTAGACCTATAACCCAATGCAAGGTTTGCCCCTGCAGTAAGTGGCCAAACACAACTAACATTCAATTAAGATGAGTTTAAATTCTTAATCCAGTTATTAACTTATCCTAATAAGCAACATGCAATTACTACGTACATGTTAATTGATTTGAGATTTCAAATCTATTTCCAAGCTCGATATCCAATAATTGTTCATGATTGAAATTATAATCAGTTCATGATTAATTATCTTTAATCCTTTTGTATTGTTTGTTATATCTTTGTCTTCTTGACTTAACCATTTTACTTAAGATCATGTTTAGAGGGTTATTTAAGTCTAAGGAAGAAGTTAGATTAAGTTTTTCTCAATTTAGACAAGGATCGAAGAAGGAAAAAAGGGTTGGGAAAGAACATAACTAGTACATGGAGGGACGTATCACCCCGTGTTTTGGTATACAATGAATAGGTCAATCATGTTTTAGGGTGTATTCTCCCTTATTTGGGAGGTCAGAGTGAAGCATAGGGGAGAACACGATTGCATGTATCTCCCCGTGTTATTTTGGGTTTCAATTCTTTTTTGAAAAAAAAGAGAAGCATGGGGGAACAAGGCTAAATGTATCCTTTGTGTTCTTCTGTGTTTCAACGCATTTTACGATCAAAGAGAAACGCATAGGGTGGGGGGGGGGGGGGGGGGGGGGAACACAACTGAATGCATCCTCTCGTGTTCTTCTAGGTTTCATTATGTTTTAGGATTAGAGAGAAGCACTGACAGGTACACAACATCATGTACATGCCATGCTTTTCTAAGAAACACGACTTTGTGGGTTTTTAAGGCTCAAAGAGAAGTATAACTGGAACATGACTTTATGTTCATGCCATCCTTTTCTAGGTTCGTAAATTCTCAGCTTAAACTTCATGTTTTGTAAAAAAAAAAAAAAAAAAAAAACATGTTTTGAGACAACTTTTAGTGACCTTAAAGGTATTATACAATTTTATTTAAGCCTAGTCGCATTTATTTTCATCATTCATTTGTTAAAACATGATTTATTGCGATTGAAAGCTTAAAACATATAATTTTGACAACAACCACTAGACATATCATGTTTTTTTTTTCTAAAATTTCCAAAACATTTCATATACAACCTTTCATGTAAATAGTTTTTATCATTTTTAGGAATATGTTTTAAAAAGTACATCAACTAATGAATGATAATGTAGTAAAGTAAGCTATATAAATAACTATGCATACATTGAAGTGAATTTTCTCTCAAAGGGGAAAATGATAGCCAATTGTGGTATGTTTAAATTTCAGCTACCAAATGTTATTATGTGTTGTCAACATGACGATATGGTATGAAAATGAACTAGTCAATATCTTATTTTATATATAGGGGGGTTGGAATAATTTATGAGCATAGAATAGATGTATTCATTTGCAATGCCCTTCTTGGGTGAAAATCATTGAAAGGGCTAACAAGCAATACTGCTTACATTCAAATCATATATGTTTCTTATTGACGTACATGGATCATATATTTGTTGTGATTATACATTTCCAACAATTGTTGTGAACATAAAACCTTAAGAAAAATATATACTAGTAGTGCATTATTTGAATTTACACTTCTACTTATGTGTATGTTATGAGTTGGCTGAAACTCCTTTATAGTTTTGTTTTCTTTTGGTTATATTGTTCATTATGTGGAGGCCATTATCCAAATCTACACTTCTACTCATGTGTATCTTATTTTTAAATACCCCTCTTTTACTTAATAGGCACTATAACTCCTTTAAGAGGTTTGATCTATATAAGTAGCAAGCTTGAGTAAAGAGGTGTAAGGGTGATCCTAATTAGAGAAGTCTCTCATAAAGGAACCTAGATGTTGTTCCTCTCTTGTGCTTTTGGCCCCATTCACTCTTGTAGGTTAGAGGTAATAGATGAGGGAGATTTCTAATTCAAGGAGGATATGTTCTTTCATTTTATATGTCGTGTGATAGTTAGCAAGTGTCAATGGTAGGGAAAAAGATGCCCTTAGGTAGAATAATGATATCATTTTCCCTTGTTTGCGAAGATTCAAATGGGTCACCCTTGGGATTGAGAGGTTCACTTGAAAAATTGACCATCAACATTTACTTTTCACTCCTATTGGCGGCTAATCTTTAATGAAAAGTTACACTATCTAGGCCTCTAAGGGTCTTGAGATGAATAAAGATTGAAGTAAAAACTTAGGTACTAGGCCATCACTAAGGGAACTCAAAGATGATTGACTTATTAAAGGGAAATCAAGTGATCTCATGAGATGTTTGGTTATAGAGTGGCATTGATTGTTGAGTTGTAATTATGAAGTGTCTTATAAAAGATTATGTTGGATCAATGGGGTTTTGGTTGAGTTTTTAGCAGTCATGTAGAGATTGAATAAGCCATGCAATTGTAGTGGTTAAGTTGATGGATTAATTGAGACTTATTTAAAGTTATTGGCCATATAATTTGTTAAGATCTCCTAAAATATGTTTTGATTATAACAAAAAGATCAAGTATTTCTAGTATTTCTTATAAGTTAAGTTGTGCAGTGTTTTATGAAGTAACATTTTCAAAGGAATTAATAAAGTCTTGAAGTCAAAGACTAACTCAGACGGTTACTCATGATAAGCAAATAAAGAGTTTACTTAGAGGCTGAATCAGAAGGTCATACAGTTTTACGATTTGAGGAATTAATGAACAAAATTTTGTTTTATCAAATTGAAGACCCAGCACCAAAGTTAAATGTATTTGGGTAATACATTCAAATGTGTTCCACAAAGTTGGTTCAAATATCCATAAGGAATCAAATTTCAATTTTTAGGAAAATCACGTTTTTGGCAACAAAGCCCGAGATGTTGATTCATGCTTTGGAGTTGCAAGGGAGTTCTCTAATTCTACTACTAAAGCATGGTTAAAGAAAATGTGAACACTATTTATTAGGAAGGGATCTGGTTTTCATCACGTAGTGTTATGTTTATAAGAGAGGTAATGAGGTTGGCATTTTCGTTTGAGATTGCATAGCGAATTATATTTGAGGAGAAAGTTAGTGTGCATAATATGAAGTACTTACAAAATTTAGACACGATCCAGATTTTATGAAGTATGTGTCTGAAGAATAGAGTCGAACCAAGAGGAATTTATTGACAAAGAAGACACGGTTCTATTCTTACGGGATACGAGAATCAGAAGGTAAATTATGAAGAAGATGTTAACAACAGTCTAAGGATCACATTCAAATTACGAGATAATGATTCCAATGTTATAGATAAGCCAGTTTATCTTTTGAAGATTACAAGATAACAGTGCTAAGATAATGTGGTATTCAATGTATTATCGGTCAGAGAGTCAAAACAAGCTTATCTAAATGTTGTGCAAAATATCAAGAGACAAGCTTATCTTCTTGAAATCTAACCATCGAAGGAATTCAAATATATTCTTCAAGCCGTGCTCAAAGAATAACAACTTTTATCATGACAAAAAAAAAAAAAAAAAAACAGAGATACTGCTTCATCATCTGAGCAAAACCTTGTTACACTAATTGTTTTACTTTGTTCGAAACTTTTGAGGATTCATATTTTATTCCATTGTTTTAGATTTACTCATTGTATGTGAGATTGAGAGTTACAAGTAAGCTCATTAGATTGGTTATTAGCCTAAGGAGAAATTTAGAGAATCAAGCTGAGTGCATTGTAAGCTAAGTGTGTTCACAAGGATAACTTGTAACTTGATTGTTTTTGGATATAGTAGAACACACCAGTGAAGAAAACCAGGTCCCCGGCTTTATGCTGGAAGAGAAGACTGACGCTAAAGGCGGAACCATTATAAATCGACTTTGTAATCTTCTCTACTCTGTCTTTTAATTTTATGTATTTTTATTTAATTATTTGTGCTGTGGATTAAACTCAAAGAGTTAGTCAGAGAGTAACTGAAAACAATTTTTTTTTTAATCCTACGAATTTATTTTGGCTTGAGTTAATTTTATTATTACGATCTTAAAACAAGTTCAATCATTTTCAAGTGTGTCTTAAATCCATTTCAAACTTGATTAACTAAGCAGGAGTGTTTCTAAATTATTTTTTAATAAGAAATTTTTAATAACCAATTCACCTTCCTCTTGATTATTCTTTTGGGACCAACAATTAGTATAAGAGCCGTACTCATTTATTGTAACTGAGTAATCCTTCACGAAAATGGATGATAACAACATTGCAATTAACAAAGCTCCTTTCTTTGATGTCACGAATTTTCCTTATTGGAAAATGCATATGTCTACTTACATCAAAGCTAATGACTTTGACTCTTGGCAAGTTATCTCTAATGGTGATTACGAAGTAGATTTAACCCAAGGAGAAGTGTTGACACCAACAGAAAAGAAACTCATTGAAAAGAATTCTAAGGCTAAGAATCTCTTACTTATGACAATTGCATCATCTGAGTTTTATCTAATATCATGTTGTGAAACGACTAAAGATATATGGGATACTTTTTGTATTACATATGAGGGAACTGAAACTATCAAGGATACTAAGATCAATGCATTGCTTCAAAAATATGAACTTTTAAACTTTAAATCAGATGAAAAAAATCAAAGATGCATTTGATAGATTTACTGCCTGATAGATTTACTGCCATATCAAACGAATTAACATCTCTTGGCAAGAAAATTTCAGAACCAGATTTGGTGAGAAAAATGCTCAGAATCTTACCTAGAGTGTGGGATGCTAAGAAGACAGCTATAGAGGAAGCTCAAGATTTGAAGAAATTGATACTTAGTCAACTAAAGGAAAAACTCATGGCATATGAATCACATCTAGATGCAACAGAAGACGTTAAACCAAGCAAGAAAGCAATAGCTTTCAAAGCTATGAAATATGTCAAGGAGAAATTCAATTCTAATGAAGAAGACATCACCTTGCTAGCTTGAAAACTCAACCGAATGCTAAAAAATAAGAAAGGTAATAAATTTAAATTTACTAAGAGAAGAACTTACAAAGGTGATGTAGGGCAAATATATCAAGAAAAGGAACAAAAGTACGAGTGTTCTACTCTCATCGAGAAGATGTAGAAGTACAAAAAGAAGAGCAAGGCAATGATGGCGACTTGGAGTGATTTAGATGAATTAGAAGCTGATTCAGAGACTACCAGTGAAACTAAGGAAGAAGCAAATTTGTGTCTAATGGCTAAATCTGAGGTACACACTGACTTTGAAACTAATACTTTTGATTGTGAAATGTATGTAGAAATAAAAAAAAAAAAAACCCTTAAAGTTATTGAAAAACAAAATGTTAAAATATCTAAGTTAGATATTGAAAATAATCTTCTAAGAATTGAAAAAGATATTTTAAGTCAAACAAAAAAACTTATTGCCGATGAGAATGATATTTTAAAAACTAATAATGAAAAACTATACATCAATTTTGATGTATTAAAGAAAGAAAATGGTGTTTTAAAACAGGAGATTCACAATCTAAAAGGAAGAGTAGAGAGTTTATCAAAAATACCTTCAACAAATTTAATGAAAGTGAAGAAAAATTGAAAATGTTAATAAATAGCTAGAGACTAGCTTTTATTAAACATGGACTTAGATATAGAAATGATAGTTCATCAAGTAATATCAAGAAAACTGTGTTTGTGAAAAGTGAAAATAAAAATACGGAGGTAAAGAAAACTATCAAAAGAAAGATAAAACTAGCAGCAGAGGGTATGTCAGAAGGATATTTCAACAGTAAGGATATCCAAGAAAAGATTATAGCAGAAGGTACAGGTATGGAAACAATCCTAGACAATGTGGTTATCATCAATATTCAAAGTATAATATAAAATATCAAAATCAGAAGTATGATTTTTGAAATCAAAGATATAATTCTCGACATCAGAGGCATCATTTTCAAAATCAGAGGTATAATGTATTCTCTTATGCATGTTTCTTTTGCAATAAGATAGGACATATTGAAAAGTATTGTTTTTACAAGAAAAATAAGCTCAATTTTGAACAAGTAAAGAATAATGGGAAAATGAGCTTATCTTATTAAGGACCCAAGATTATTTGGGTTCCTAAAAAGGTTTGATCACTTTTTGTAACTTTTGCAAAAATAAGGAGCTAATATAAAAGGAACTTGGTACCTAGATAGTGGGTGCTCAAGTCATATGATAGGTAATGTTTCCTTGTTCTCAAGCTTAGAATGGAAAGAAAAAGGATACGTAAAGTTTGGAGATAATAGTAGAGGTAAAATCATAGCTTCAGGTATGATTGGAAAACCTCCTCATGCAATAGAAAATGTTTCCTTAGTAAAAGGATTAAAACACAATTTACTAAGCATAAGTCAGTTATGTGACAAAGATTACAAGATGATTTTTGAGAAAAATAAATGTTATGCATTTGACGTTAATGATATTAAAATGTTTGAGGGATTTCAAAAGAAAGATGTATATTTAATAACACGTTATGATATGGACTCAGGATGTTATTTTCTATCTATGTTTGACAATATACATATTTGGCATAAAAGTCTCGGACATGTTAACTTCAATCAACTTGAAAAATTATCTAAAAACAATCTTGTTGTTGGTGTACCAAAAATACATATTAAACAAGATATCAAATATGATATATGTATGAAAAACAAGACGGGATCTATTTCACATAAACGTAAGAATGTAATTTCTACTAAAAGACCTTTAGAATTGCTATATTTGGATCTTTTTGGTCCTATAAGAGTTTTAAGTATTGGAGAAAATAGATATGGGCTTGTTATAGTTGATGATTTTTCAATATATACATCGGTGTTGTTTCTAAAAAATAAATCTAATACTTTTGATGCTTTTCAAGTTTTTACCAAACAAATTCAAAATGAAAAAGGTTATTCAATTATTTCCATAAGATCATATCATGGTACATAATTTGATAATGCTAATTTTATTTCTTTTTGTGATGAATATGGGATAAACCACAATTTTTCGGCTCCTTACATACCACAACAAAATGGTGTTGTAGAAAGGAAAAATAGAATTATACAAGAAATGACGCGTTCTATGCTCAATGAAAGTGGAGTTTCAAAAAATTTATGGGCTGAAGCTGTAGCAACTGCATGTTACATCATAAATAGAATTTATATTAGACCTTTTACATCAAAAACTGCTTATGAAATTTTTTGAGGAAGAAAACCTAGTGTTTCTTATTTTCATGTATTTAGTGCTAAATGCTTTGTGAAAAAGAGTATACATCACCTTGGAAAGTTTGATGAACGTTCAGATGAAGCAATCTTCTTAGGCTATTCATTAAATAGTAAAGCTTAACGTATGTTTAATAAAGTATCTAAGATTATTGAAGAATTAATTAATGTACGTTTTGTTGAAGCAATCAAAGATGATTGTGATGATTATGATATTTTTATAAAGAATACAACTGATAATGCTGTTTCAGATTCAAACAAAGAAGAACCAATCTCTGAAAATCTAATATCTGATTCCTCGGAAGGTAAATCAGAAGGTAATTTTGAAGTACTCGCTAATGTACCAGAAAGTTCGAACTCTTGGAAGTATAAAACTTCACATCCACCTGAGTTAATTATTGGTTTTTCTGATGCCGATTATGTTGGTTGTAAGATTGATAGAAAAAGCACATCAGGAACATGTCAATTTCTTGGAGATAAATTAATTCATGGTCTTCGAAGAAACAAAATTCAATTGCTTTGTCAACTGTAGAGGCTGAATATGTACCTCTAGGAAATTGTTGTGCTCAAGTTTTTTGGATTAAACAACAAATGGAAGATTATGGTGTTTTATATAAAAATATTTCTATTAAATGTGATAACGCAAGTGCAATTAATTTAACAAAAAATTCAGTACATCATTCCAAGGTGAAACATATTGAAATAATACATCATTTTATAAGAGATCATGTAATAAATGGGAATATATGTGTTGATTTTATTTCTATAGAAAATCAATTAGCAGATATTTTCACAAAAGCTCTTAATAAATCAAGATTTGAATTTTTAAGAAATTAAATAGGGATGTGTTACCCTTTCTAATTTTTTTATGAGAGTAAAAGTAAAAAAGTTTTTATAATAATTATTATTATTATAAATATTAATAAAAATAAAATGGAAAATGTGCAACAATTTTATGAGGAACGTGCATCATGGAGACTTCTCGACTTTACTCCCTAACCGTTAGATATTCTCTTTTCCAAGATATCTTTTTCCTCGTCTTTATCACTCTTTGAATAGTTTTGTTTTTCAAAATCTCTCATTCCTTCTCACTATCTATCTTTCATGTTTCCTCTCTATCTCAAACATGGCACCACGAAAATCTTCTAGATTAGCTTTCAAGATTCCTAAAGCCAAAACCCCAAAAGAAAAAGTAGAAATTAGTGTTGAAACATTGGATTCTTCATCCTCCGAGCATGGAATAATTCGAGAGAAACGAACCAAGAATAAAGAAGAACAAAAAGAAAATGTAGAGAAGGAACAAGACATGCAACCATCTGATGTTAATCTAGAGAAGGAGGAAGCTAAGCAAGTGAGTGAATCCAGTTACGAATCACTAGATAAGACAACATGAGAATCTACAAGGAACTCAAAAGAAGGCTTAAACCCAAACTCAGACGACAAGTCAGAAGGTTCTAAGGAGATAAAAACGCAAGAAAAAGTCAAAAAAGAAAAGGTTTCAAAGAAAAGAAAAGGGTCTGGTGATTCGTCAAAACAATAACTAGAAGGAAAAAAGAAACGAAAGGAGACAAGGGTTTCTAAGAGGTACAAACCTATAAAACTTTTTGAGAATTCATATGTAGATTTTCCTTTCTTAAAAAAAAAAATGGATTTTTCTGGCATGCTTGGTTAGATAGGATAAGTTGTAGGAATTTATGTAATATGAAAGATGAAGTTGCTAGAGAGATCGTTAAAGAGTTTTATGACAATCTGAGTTTGGTTTGGGATTTGAAATTGCAATCCTAAGCAGGAGGAAAGAAAGTTGTCATTGTTGGGAATTTACGATCCAAATCTGAATCGTGCAGCGGAAATTTTTTTTTTTTAAATTCCCAATCGGATCCAAGCGTTCCAATTAAATCAGAAAGAAAAGGGAATCGTGTACCTTTTTCTTTTGATGATGGGATCAAGGAGATGCAGATTACACTAACTCCCTCTACCGGTATCCACGCGAATGAATTGGATCTTCGTGTGTGCTAGCACGTCGAGAAATTTCGACCTTTGGGAATCCTTCACACTCTCTTTCTAGGTTACGAATTTTCTTTCTCAATGACGGCCAGCGTCAGATGATCAAAATTAACCTAGAAAGAGAATATATATAGAAGGGTTATGTCCCTTCATATTACCCTGATATATATAAGGGTTATGTCTTTTCAAATTACCCTGATATATGTAAGGGTTATGTCTTTTCAAATTACCCTGAACAAATTAGGGTTTATGTAGAAAGACATATATATCCTTATTATCTTAATTTATTTATTTGTTAATTTTAATCTAATTAAAATCGACAAATAAATAATTAATCAATTCCCAATACGATTATCGAAGATCCATCTTATTCATTCTTTATGTGTGACCCTGTAGGTTCACATAAAATTGGTAGTAGCTCTTAAACATTTTTAGGACTACAAGACATAATTGGTCTCTAGCAAGACATTATGTCTACCCAATTTTAGTGAAGATCGATGATCCGACTTTACCTACTAACAGTTAGTCATTCAGTCCTTTTGTTACACGATATCTTATAATCAAACATAAGGTGTGGATCAAAACACTCTTATATTGTCTAATTACTTATTTCTTGAATCTAGAGTTTGACTGACTTAAACAAATGATATTGATAACTCTTTATCAATTCATTCGAGCATGGCCATGCATTTCTCAGTCTTACTCATCAAGGGCCTGATAGATATCTCTCTCAAATTAATGAGATGAACAAATCCCTTCACTAACACTCACATTCCTCTATATAACATATTGCATGCCCAAGTTTATTCTTGCAATCATCCGATTAAAGATGATGAAGAGATGAATCAAAACATGAAAACTGCTATATAGGAATCCATGGTGCCATTAGGTCAAAGGACTAAAACAACATTGTAAAAAGAATACTTATTGCATTGATCCATACAGTATTCTTATAGTTGGTCAATCCAATACAATACACTCCTGTTTGTATCTATGTGCTGAATTGATATCCCATATCCATGATCAGTAAAACTTGATCATCATACAGCAATCATACTAGTCTTAATTCATTATCATTCCACATAATGAGTGACTAGGGATAATTTAGAATAAAGTTATAATTCAGCTTATGGTTCTACTATTAAAGTCACATACTTTAACGACATAAGGTATAACTAAATATTCAAGGAATAACATTACCAAAGTAAATAGGCCAAAAATAACTTTGATAATTAAAATGACTTGATAACAAACATACAAATGATAAAGAATCCATATGGCCTAGGGCACATCACTAGCAATCTCCCACTTGCACTAGGCCTGGCTAACAACAGATTTGATGCCTAACGCACAAGTATGACCATCATGCTTAGACTGGGAAAGAGGCTTAGTCAATGGATCAGCAACATTGTCATCTGTGTGTACTCTGCATATCTTGACATCTCCTCTATCGACGATCTCTCGAATGAGATGGTATCGTCTGAGTATGTGTTTGGATCGCTGATGTGATCTTGGTTCCTTAGCCTGTGCAATGGCTCCATTGTTGTCACAATAGAGGGCTACAGGATCTGCAATACTAGGAACAACTCCCAAAGAAGTAATGAACTTCTTGATCCAAACTGCTTCCTTAGCTGCATCTGATGCTGCTATATACTCAGCTTCTGTTGTAGAATCTGCGACTGTATCCTGTTTGGAACTTTTCCAGCTTACAGCACCTCCATTCAAACAAAACACATAACCAGATTGCGATCTGTAATCATCTAAATCGGACTGAAAACTGGCATCCGTGTAACCATTAACAACCAGATCGCCTTCTTGTCCTCCATATGTCAAAACTACATCCTTAGTCCTTCGTAAGTACTTTAGAATGTTTTTGACTGCTATCCAGTGACTCTCACCTGGATCTGATTGATATCTACTAGTGATGCTTAATGCATAAGCGACATCTGGTCGAGTGCATAACATGGCATACATGATGGAACCAATAGCCGAGGCATATGGAATCCTACTCATGCGTTCCCGCTCTTCCTTAGAAGCAGGACATTGAGTCTTACTCAATTTGATTCCATGTGACATTGGTAGGAATCCTCTTTTGGAGTTTTCCATACTAAACCTTTTAAGTACTTTGTCAATGTATGCACTTTGACTCAGGTTAATGATCTTTCTAGATCTATCTCTATAGATCTTGATGCCTAGAATATAGGCAGCTTCACCTAAGTCCTTCATTGAGAAACAATTTCCTAACCATGTTTTTACGGTCTGTAATGTAGGAATATCGTTTCCAATGAGTAATATGTCGTCTACATAAAGCACCAAGAAAACTATTGCGCTCCCACTAACTTTCTTGTAAACACAAGGTTCATCTTCATTCTTGATGAAATCAAACTGTTTGATTGCTTCATCAAAACGAAGATTCCAACTCCGAGATGCTTGCTTCAATCCATAAATGGACCTTTGAAGCTTGCAAACTTTATGTGAATTTCCTGGAATGTCAAAACCTTCAGGTTGTGTCATGTACACATCCTCGAGAAGGCTTCCATTCAAGAAAGCTGTTTTGACATCCATTTGCCATATTTCGTAGTCATAATACGCAGCTATAGCAAGGAGAATTCTAATAGATTTAAGCATGACTACAGGTGAAAAGGTTTCATCATAGTCTATACCATGAGTTTGTTTAAAACCTTTTGCGACTAGTCGAGCTTTATATGTATGTACTTTACCATCCATGTCAGTTTTCTTTTTGAAAACCCATTTACACCCAATGGTTTTGACACCATCAGGTGGATCAATCAAAGTCCAAACTTGATTATCATACATGGATTGCATTTCCGTTTTCATGGCTGCTAACCATTTCTCAGAGTCAGGGCCCTTTATCGCTTCCTGGTATGACATGGGCTCACTTTGATCTATGAGTATCACATCACGATCGTCAGTGACTAGAAATCCATATCTCAAAGGCTCATGACGAATCCTACCAGATCTGCGCGGGCCTTCAGCTAGTGGTGCAGGCTCAACAACATTTTGTGAGTCTGATTGAATATCCATCAAAGGTGTTATGTCTGTTTGTGGTTCTCGAACTTCTTCGAGTTGTACTTTACTCCCACTAGTTCCTTTAGAGACAAATTCTCTTTCTAGGAAGTGACCGTTACGAGCAACAAACACTTTGTTCTCAGATCGGTTGTAGAAGTAGTATCCTTTTGTTTCTTTTGGGTATCCCACAAACAAACATTTATCAGATTTGGGTGCCAATTTGTCAGACAATTGACGTTTGACATAAGCATCACAGCCCCATATCTTTAGAAAAGACAAGCTAGGACGTTTTCCAGTCCATAATTCATATGGTGTCTTTTCAACTGATTTTGATGGAACTCTATTTAATATGAACGCAGCAGTTTCAAGGGCATATCCCCAAAAGGATATTGGAAGATCTGTCTGACTCATCATCGATCTAACCATATCTAATAAGGTACGATTCCTCCTTTCAGAAACGCCATTCCATTGTGGTGTTCCTGGAGGAGTCAATTGTGAGACTATCCCACAATCCTTAAGATAGTCAGAAAATTCTTGGTTTAAATATTCACCACCTCGATCTGATCGAATGGCCTTAATATTTTTACCAAGTTGATTTTGCACTTCATTTTTGAACATCTTGAACTTTTCAAAAGATTCAGATTTATGCTTCATGAGATACAGATATCCATACCTACTGAAGTCATCAGTGAAAGTAATGAAGTACAAATAACCTCCTCTAGCAGGTGAACTTAATGGTCCGCATACATCTGTATGTATTAGGGCCAATAAGTCAATGGCTCTCTCACCTTTGTCCAGTGAAAGGAGCTTTTGTCATCTTACCCATTAAACAAGATTCACATGATTCATATGATTCAAAGTCAAATGAATTCAGAAGTCCATCTTGATGAAGCTTAGATATGCGTTTCTCATTAATGTGTCCCAAGCGACAATGCCAGAAGTAGGTTGGATTCAAATTATTAGATTTGAATCTTTTGGTATTAATGTTATGGATGGACTTATTATCAGAATCATCAAAGTTCAGAACATAGAGACCATTCACTAAATGAGCAAGACCATAAAAGATGTCTCTATGATGGATAGAAATTGTATTATTCTCAATAATAAATTTAAAACCATCCTTGTCTAAACAAGAAACTGAAATAATGTTGCAGCTCATAGCTGGCACATAATAACAATTATTTAAAATTAAAATAAGTCCAGAAGGCAAAGTCAATTCAAAAGTTCCTATGGCTAGTGCAGCAACCTTTGCTCCATTTGCCACGCGTAAGTCCACTTCGCCTTTAGTCAACTTTCTACTTTGCTTGAGACCCTGCACATTTGCACAAATGTGAGATCCACAGCCAGTATCTAATACCCATGATGCAGAAGTAGATAAATTGATTTGTATGACATAAATACCTGAAGTGGTAGTCTCACTACCCTTCTTCTTTTTCAGATCCTCCAAATATAGCTTGCAATTTCTTTTCCAATGACCCGGTTCATTGCAGAAAAAGCAAATCCCTTCTTTGGGTGGCTTGGCCTTTTTCTGAGATTTGGGCTTTTTAGCATTGGTCTGACCTTTTGCTTTTCCCTTTCCCTTACGTTTGCCATTGCCATTCCCTTTTTTCTTCCCTGTCCCGCTTGAACCATCAGAACATTATTGTTTGTCTTAATGTTCTGTTCTGCATTCTTAAGCATCCCATGCAGCTCCATTATAGACGTATCCATTTTGTGCATGTTATAATTCATCACAAACTGGTTATAGCTAGGAGGTAAAGAGCCTAGGATCATATCCGTGGCTAACTCCCTACTAATAGGAGAACCAAGTCTCTCAAGTCTATCAATGTAGCTCTTCATTTTGAGTACATGTGCACTCACTGAGCTACCTGGAGCCATCTTACAAGAATTCAATTCCTGTGTGACTGTAAATCTTTCATGCCTTGCCTGTTCTTGGAACATTTCCTTAAGGTGTACGATCATATCGTACGCCGACTTGTGTTCCATCAGCTTCTGAAGCTCAGGTTCCATGCTAGCAAGCATGATGCAAGTCACATCCATTAAATCCTCTTTATGCTTGTTATAAGCATTTTTCTCGCTCTTGGAGCATCAGCAGTAGGTTCATTTGGGATTGGCTCATCAATCACATACAACTTCCTTTCGTAGTTAAGAACAATTCTTAAGTTTCGATGCCAATCAAGGAAGTTTGTATTATTTAGTTTATCCTTTTCAATGATTGAACGCAAGATGCATTGTTTGTTGCCATGATCTACATATAGGAATGCAGAGTTAATAATCTTTATTCAAGTCATCTTACATAGTTCCACTATATTATCAAATTAAAACCCTCCAAAATTAATTTGAAGTTACTTTTAAAAACATATAGTGGGTGAAGATCCATATTTGACTAAATATTGAGTCAGCTATGGCATGACACTCAATATTCAGTTAATTAGGTAGGAAACTCATTCCAATTACATCATATGTAATTCTTGTTTACGGGATTGACATTATAAGTACTGGCCTATTAATCCCATTCAATGCCATAGGCCCAAAACCGTTTTGATGGCCTATTTAAGTCTAACCATTACGACATGCAAATAACACTATTATTCACTCCTGTCAACTAGGATGGTCTTTTGTACCCTGCTTTGGCAGAACCTACAATTGGACAATCTAAGTCTTGACAGGTGTCGAAACATGGAAGGCATTTTATGACTTAGTATTTTGTAAAGGTTTATTTTATCTATATGTTAAAACCTTATCATATTAGATGGATACTAAGCATGTAAATGTGCAAACGTGGTATCACATACATTCACATATATCATCATATATATATAACATGCTTATAAAGAAAAAGAGAAAGTGTCATAGTATGGCCCTTAATCTATGTTAATCTTCATAAGCCAATATGAAGATCAACGGTCCAAACCTAAGGTGAGAATCCATAAGCATGGATTTAAAAGATAGAACTCATATCTTCATCATGGTGCTTTGACTTCTCCATCATCATGGGTTCGAAAAGTCTTCATTACATCTTCATGTCTTCATTACAAGATAAAGAAGATACAACAAAACCTACTACTACTAGTAGAATATAAATTACAACAAAAACAAAACGACACGCAGGCCGTATTTATAAAATTACAACCCAAGATGTAAAAGAAAGCAACCTGCCAATCACATAGGTCTTAGGGCCATACTATGCACCATGCATTCAACACAACATATATGAAAATTATACATATGGCTTAAAACAGTTCAAAACCACTCACATATGTTGACTATCATAATAGTAAAAAAATTGCAGGGGTCAAGAGAGTAACAATTTTCTTTACAAAACTGAGTTGCAAGAAAAATTTTTTCATCAATGAGAATCCATAAATTTATGTTCAAAACTGTTAAGGTTGTTCATGTATAGCAGAAATAAAATATAAGAAACCATCCTGCTATCATATTCTCATTGAGAGTGGTAAACAAATTTGATAAATAATCAAATCATAACGTCCTTTAAAATTGCAGATCATTGTTCGTCTAATTGCAGGAGTCCAAACATTTGAAAACCGATTTAAAACTATTAAATATGATCTGCACGGTAAGAACATTATCTATTTACTTTTGTAATCCAATTACAAAACAAAACAAAACAAAAATTAATTTCGTCCAACGCTGAGAACCCTAAATTTTAATGTAATCACATTACATTGGATCTGTTCTATAACGAACAAAAACGAACAGATTCGCTACTCATGTCAAAAACCCTAGATTCTGATGTAATCACATTATATACAAAATTAATGCGATCATATTACATCCAAACCTTTTCAACAATTGAACAAAATAAGACGATCCAACATTCAAATATTATCAACATATATTTGTCAGATTTGATGTAATCCGATTACACAAAATAATAGCGAAAAAGGGTTTCGTAATAAGCATGCATAAAATTGAAATTCAAAATTTCGAATTATATGTCATTACAAGCATGAACAGATCCGAAATCAAATCCCAATGAAACAATTTCAATAAGCGTAAAATTATCACATGCATATATTTAACACGATTTCAAAACTTGTACATGTATCACGCATACATACAGTCTAGAGACCGATTTAATTGAAATCGCAAGTGGCTCTGATACCACTGTTGGGAATTTACGATCCAAATCTGAATCGTGCAGCGGAAAATCTTTTTTTTTTTTTTAAATTCCCAATCGGATCCAAGCGTTCCAATTAAATCAGAAAGAAAAGGGAATCGTGTACCTTTTTCTTTTGATGATGGGATCAAGGAGATGCAGATTACACTAACTCCTCTACCGGTATCCACGCGAATGAATTGGATCTTCGTGTGCTAGCACGTCGAGAAATTTCGACCTTTGGGAATCCTTCACACTCTCTTTCTAGGTTACGAATTTTCTTTCTCAATGACGGCCAGCGTCAGATGATCAAAATTAACCTAGAAAGAAATATATATAGAAGGGTTATGTCCCTTCATATTACCCTGATATATATAAGGGTTATGTCTTTTCAAATTACCCTGATATATGTAAGGGTTATGTCTTTTCAAATTACCCTAAACAAATTAGGGTTTATGTAGAAAGACATATATATCCTTATTATGTTAATTTATTTATTTGTTAATTTTAATCTAATTAAAATCGACAAATAAATAATTAATTAATTCCCAATACGATTATCGAAGATCCATCTTATTCATTCTTTATGTGTGACCCTGTAGGTTCACATAAAATTGGTAGTAGCTCTTAAACATTTTTAGGACTACAAGACATAATTGGTCTCTAGCAAGACATTATGTCTACCCAATTTTAGTGAAGATCGATGATCCGACTTTACCTACTAACAGTTAGTCATTCAGTCCTTTTGTTACACGATATCTTATAATCAAACATAAGGTGTGGATCAAAACACTCTTATATTGTCTAATTACTTATTTCTTGAATCTAGAGTTTGACTGACTTAAACAAATGATATTGATAACTCTTTATCAATTCATTCGAGCATGGCCATGCATTTCTCAGTCTTACTCATCAAGGGGCCTGATAGATATCTCTCTCAAATTAATGAGATGAACAAATCCCTTCACTAACACTCACATTCCTCTATATAACATATTGCATGCCCAAGTTTATTCTTGCAATCATCCGATTAAAGATGATGAAGAGATGAATCAAAACATGAAAACTGCTATATAGGAATCCATGGTGCCATTAGGTCAAAGGACTAAACATTGTAAAAAAGAATACTTATTGCATTGATCCATACAGTATTCTTATATTGGTCAATCCAATACAATACACTCCTGTTTGTATCTATGTGCTGAATTGATATCCCATATCCATGATCAGTAAAACTTGATCATCATATAGCAATCATACTAGTCTTAATTCATTATCATTCCACATAATGAGTGACTAGGATAATTTAGAATAAAGTTATAATTCAGCTTATGGTTCTACTATTAAAGTCACATACTTTAACGACATAAGGTATAACTAAATATTCAAGGAATAACATTACCAAAGTAAATAGGCCAAAAATAACTTTGATAATTAAAATGACTTGATAACAAGCATACAAATGATAAAGAATCCATATGGCCTAGGGCACATCACTAGCAGTCATAACTAAGAAAGACTTGATAGACTGTTCTGGATTGAAGGATGAGAAGGATGATGAGTTTTTAATTTCTGTATAAAAGAATGCTCTTTCTAAAGAAATTAATGATGGTGTAGGAAGCTATCCTGAGAAGGATGTGTTCAATAGTAAATTTAGATTGCTAATTAGGCTATTACACAAAGTGGTCATGGACTATTTACTTCCAAAGAATGGAAGTTCCACATCCATTAACAAATATGAAGCTAAAGTAATCCTTGCCAATAAGAAAAGATTGAAAATAGATCTTCCTGGAATGATTTTAAGGCATTTGTGGAGGACTAGAGGAAATATGCCTTATAGAAGTCTCATTATAAAATTGCTGAAGTTTAAAGAGATCAAGCTGCCAAAAAGTGCTTCACATCCTTAATATCTAAGGAAAATTGGGGATATGGTGCTTATGAAAATGACATTAATGTTACGCACAATTTCTGGTTCGCTAAGGATGTGGCTTGGTACATTCACCCCAAGTTCAGCAAGAGGTAGTTCAATTGGGACGAGATTAAGTCTTTAGTTGAGGGGGAGCGTTTGTTACACTAAGAGGGTAACTCAGATAGTTCCCTTAAGGAAGAAAAGAAAGAAAAATCTCCTCCAAAGCGGGCAGGAAAGGAAGTAGTGACAAAAAAGAAAAAGAAAAAACATTCTATTAGAATTGGAGGAAAATTTGAGATCAAGGAGAAACATGAGAAAACAAAAAGCTCAGAGTCAGAAAGTGACTCAGAGGCACTGTTTGAAGGTCCTGGGGAATCTTCAGCTAAACAACTTCCACTGAACATCATGGATCTCATGCAGAAAAGTTTTCTGAGATTGCAGTTGAAATGACGCAAGAGATGAAGAAATATGTCAAGGAAACCATTCCAACTTCTTCACATCCCTCTATCACTCCATCTAAAGAAGTTGACATGAAAGACAGCCTGTCTTTGAAGATTCACTGCTTGGTCCAAATATTCCTACATCCTCTCCTCCTGCCAGCCATATTCCATCTCCAACTTTGTCTCCAATTCCTATTGAAAGAGGTTCTGAAGCAACATCTTTGGACGTGATGCCAGTTAATCCTTCACCTTCATCACAAGCTCCAAAAGCTCCTGAAGTTGTTCTCTCAGAAGCTCTCAAAGCTTATTTCCAGAGCAATCATATTCCTATCAATCCATCTTCATCTCCTCCAGAGTCATCTATTCAACTTCTTGGTCCTTTTCCACAAAGGAAGAAGATGGCAGCCAAGAAGTCTGCTCATCCCCTACTGAAGAAAGATTAAAAACACTTTTGTGTTTTCCATTTTAAGTAATGCCAATTTTTTTTTTTTTAAAACACTATGTGATGGTTATTTTGTTGGACTTTAATCATGTAGTTTTTATGTTTTAATATTTAATCTTTTTATTACTTATGTTATGATTCTTACATATGTTAAGGGGTAGCATTTTCTTTTTATATGATGATAACAAAAAGGGGGAGAAATAAATAATAATAATAAAACAAAAATAAAATGTAATATATCTAAAACGTGAAAATTTGGATGTTTATATCGAACACACTGAATGTTGTGAATGATCATGTTGTCTATTGAGATACTTTTTGAGATGCCTTGAATACTTTTGAAAAAACCTTGACCTTGTCTTACAATTTTTGAAATCATTTTTTTAAGGTTTTGTTGTCGTCAAAAAGGGGAAGAATGTTAAGATCTCCTAAAATATGTTTTGATGATAATAAAAGATCAAGTATCTCTAGTATTTCTAATAAGTTAAGTTGTGTTTTATGAAGTAACATATTCAAAAGAATTTATAAAGTCTTGAAGTTAGAGACTAACTCAGACGGTTACTCATGATAAGCAAACAAAGAGTTTACTTAGAGACTGAATCAGAAGGTCATGCAGTTTTACGGTTTAAGGAATTAATGAACAAAATTTTGTTTTATTAAATTGAAGACCTAGCATCAAAGTTAAATGTATTTGGGTAATACATTCAAATGTGTTCCACAAAGTTAGTTCAAATATCCATGGGGAATCAAATTTCAATTTTTGGGAACATCATGCTTTTGACAATAAAGCCCGAGATGTTGATTCACGCTTTGGAGTTCCAAGGGAGTTCTCTAATTCTGCTACTAAGGCATGGTTAAGGAAAATGTGAACACTATTTATTAGGAAGGGATCTGGTTTTCATTACGCAGTGTTATGTTTATAAAAGAGCTAATGAGGTTGGCATTTCGTTTGAGATTGCACAACGAATTATATTTGAGGAGAAAGTTAGTGTGCATAATATGAGGTACTTACAAAATTTAGACATGATCCAGATTTTATGAAGTATGTGTTTGAAGAATGGAGTCGAACCAAGAGGAATTTATTCACAAAGAAGACACAGTTCTATTCTTAAGGGATACGAGAATCAGAAGGTGAATTATGAAGAAGATGTCAACAATGGTCCAAGGATCAAATTCAAATTACGAGATAATGATTCCTATGTTATAGATAAGCCAGTTTATCTTCTGAAGATTACAAGATAACAGCACTAAGATAATGTGGTATTCAATGTATTATCGGTCAGAGAGTCAAAACAAGCTTATCTAAATGTTGTGCAAAATATCAAGAGACAAGCTTATCTTCTTGAAATCTAATCGTTGAATGAATTCAAATAAATTCTTCAAGCCATGCTCAAAGAATAACAACTTTTATCGTGAAAAAAAAAAAAAAAAAGAAAACAGAGGTACTGCTTCATCATCTGAGCAAAACCTTGTTACACTAATTGTTTTACTTTGTTCGAAACTTTTGAGGATTCATATTTTATTTCCATTGTTTTAGATTTACTCATTTTATGTGAGATTGAGAGTTACAAGTAGGCTCAGTAGATTGGTTGTTAGCTTAAGGAGAAGCTTAGAGAATCAAGCTGAGTGCATTGTAAGCCAAATGTGTTGGCAAGGAAGTTGTAACTTGATTGTTTTTTGATATAGTGCAACATACCGGTAAGGAAGACCGGGTCCCCAGCTTGGTGCTGGAAGAGAGAACTGACGCTCAAAGCGGAACCTCTATAAATTGACTTTGCAATCTTCTCTACCCTATCTTTTAATTTTGTGTTTTTTTATTTAATTATTTGTGTTGTGGATTAAACTTAGAGAGTTGGTCAGAGAGTAACTGAAAACAATTTTTTTTTAATCTTGCGAATTTGTTTTTGCTTGAGTTCATTTGAGTTAATTTTTATTACTACGATCTTAAAACAAGTTCAATCATTTTCAAGCGTGTCTTAAAGCCATTTCAAACTTGATTAAATAAGTAGGAGTGTTTCTAAATTATTTTTTAATAAGAAATTTTTAATAACCAATTCACCCCCTCTTGGTCATTCTTTTGGGACCCATAATGCCATATGGAGGAAAACTCACCCTTAGGTTAATGATTTAGAAGTATAGTTTTGTAAAAGCAAGCTAGATTGACTGAGATCAAAGGAAAGCTAATTGTGATAGGCTAATCCTTGTAACACTCCATGCGAGACTAATGGGTGGTCAGTTGAGAAAAGTTCATATTGTACTTAGTATCTGTTAACTTTGAGTAAAGACATATAGCTTAGCAAGTTATGCCGTGGGGCATATTTAGGCTTAATGAAGCTAGTCATTTGATAGTTGTGATCTATTATTGGAGTTTACCTTTTTTTTCTTCCCCATTTGGTGAGTCATGCATTTTTAGACTACAAGTGTGCTAGGAGAGCTTTGCTAAGCCACATCTAGCCTTTATTAAGTGGTGCAGGGCTTGGAGGGGCTTATGGAAGCAATTTAGACCATATTAAGTCTTTGTTGAGCTAATATAATTCTCTATGGTATTTGTTAAGGCAAGTTAGATTGTGTGGAGTTTAAACTAAGCTTAAACTTCATAAGGGAGGGCCATTGGAGCAAGTTAGATCATACTAGGTCTTCACCAAGCCTTGACTTATTCTTAAAGAGGCTCGTTAGGTAAGCTAGATCGTATTAGGTCTTTCTCGAGGTGATTACTCTTTAAGAGACTTTTTGGGTAAGTTAAACCAATGTAAGTCTTCACCAAACTTAAACTACTCTTAGAGCGTCTTGTTATAGGGAGGTAGATAGTGTTTAGTCTTTGCCAAGCTCTGATTACTCTTTAAGGGACTCATTAGGCAAATTAGATCATTTAAAAGTTTTGCTGAGCTTTATTAAGCTTGATCACTCTAGGAAGTATGAGTAGAAGTCAAGCTAAATTGGATTGTCCCTTAATGTTTCTCTGATGAAACAATAGCATGTTGCTTACATGCCTCTACTATTTGATAAAGCATATTAAGGAGCTTTTTAGGGGTAACGATTAATCTCTTGATAACTATCTTTTTTCTTTTCTTTTCAATAGCCCTTTAGGAAGGCAATCTACTCCTCTGCATTGCACGTTGCAAGATATTTATTATTCTTTTCACACTTAATAGGAACGATGAGACCATGGAGAGTATATAGGGTTATGTACGTACTTGAATATAGATTTGCATCTTTCTAGATTAATTTGGTCCGTAATTGCTTTGTGACATATGGATTCATGACCTAAGATGTGCTAAATAGCATTAGTTTGCATTCTCATGATCGTTTCCATTGGTTTTCATTTATACAGACCTATTTTTTATTTTCTTTTCACTTGTTACTTTCATATTTTTCCTTAAAACCTGGTTATGATTCTTGAGATATTATTTTGATAAAGTAATTTTAATGAATATGAGTTGATATATCACCATTTGTCTGTAGCATACTCCCCCTTTATAGGGAACAATAGGGAATTGAATTTGCTTTAGTAAACTGATACTTTATTAAATCTAAATGGAGCTCAAAAACCAGAAAGCAATAGACCTCATGGCCTACAAAACAAAAACAATGGAAGCATAAAAGACTACACTGGAGCATCATTCTTGGTCATTTGTATCAGATAACAAAAATTTAGCCACATTTAGCACTTTATCTACATTCATCTCATTACATAATCTAAAGTAGTGAGCAAGGTTGTTTGACATTAAATTAAAAAGATAATTAAATGGTTTTGGTTGAAAATGTTGTTTAACTAAAAGAATTTTACTTGCTTTTACCAAGTCATGTGCTATCTAATTTACATCTTTGCAAGTCTAGATCGGTTTCCCTTTGTTCTGACTCAGTTATGTCTACATCATCCACCTGCAATGAACAATCACATATGGAACTAGATCGATATCAAGATTGTTTAAGAACCTAATATATGGCTTCCTTGCAGGTAGTTTACTTATATTCCAGTTCTCCAGAGCTTTAGACTCCGAAGTATAATCTAAATTTTTGCGATTAAGGTGACTCGGCAAATAAAGGCTTCATGAATCCTCGAATAAATGCCCATTAGGATCTCTGGCTATAGCCCCAACACCACTGTCACTTTTAGAGTCATGAAATGATGCATCATAGCTTACTTTGATTCTATCATTTCAAGAAGCAACCTAGTTATCCTTTAGCTATTTTCTATTCTTTGTTTTTGACCTTCTATAGTGACTCCAAAATTCATTACTTATACTTTTCACCTGTTGAATCCAAAGTAGATTTTCCAATTTTTTCACGTATCCTTTTGTTCCTATCCCAATAAAGGTTCTAAAGAAGTTCATTAAAACCATTCCACCCAGGAGTTTTATCTTTGTTGATGCTCTTAACAACACTTCAAATTTCCCATCTAGTCTTCCTCCTCTGTGAGTTTGATAGCTTAGGCCCTCCTACTTTCACTCGCTTCTCTCCTCTTCATTTTTAACTAATTGAAATAATGTAAAGAATTAATTAATTGTCAGCTTCTTAATTCCTTTCTCCTCCTTAATCCATTGCCCATCATCATCATTCAATCCCCAAATTTTGTTCATTGATCTTCTTGCCATTGTGATGGCATGGAAGTACTCGAAATTTCTTCCCCCTCTACTATCTATTTCATCCTAGGTCTAGCTGCCCATAACAACTGATTATTATGCAAAACTATTTAATTCCTACTATAGGAAGTTTATTTTATTAAAGGACTCTTGTCCCAAATTATAACTATTCTTCTTCTATAGACTCCGAATTTTCTCAAGAAGTTCATCTTTCCTCTTTGGAATAATGCCAAAAGTTTCTTTATTCTACACTTGGATTTTCCCTTTGATTTGATCTAGATTAACCAATAGGTTGAGATTTTTTACCCAATTACTTTAGGCTAAATGTTTGAACCTAGATGACCTAACCACATATTTTGAAACTTGAATGGTCGCCACACATGATCATTGCATGGCCATGTGTTAAGGACAATTAGCTTATGATCCAACTAAGAGTGACTCAAATGAAACAATTTTTGCTTCTGAAAAACATTAAAGCCACTGTAGGTTAGCCTAAGGCCTATCAGTTCTTGTTTTGATTAGATTCGCTAACTTTATTCTCATTTTACACAAGTAAAAAAAGGACCAACGAAGCCCACATTCACCATGCCACATCTATTCATACAACTTTGATATATACATGCTCCGTATTGATTAAGACTACTTCCACCCCACTTTTCATTTTTCACTAATAATCGCATCAAAATCCCCTATGATGGCCTATGGACCATTTAAAGTCTTAGCTACTTCCTCTAAATTCTCCCATAACTTGCCTCTTTCTTTAAAATGTGGGCAAGCATAGATAGTGGTAACAAAATAAGAAAAAAGTTTGAGTTACATACTCGGAGCAAAAATTGAGCTTCTTAAATCGAAGAAAAGAGACATTTAGCCAAGATACCCTTTCATTCCATAGTACAACAATGCTACCTCAAAACCCAACAACATCAACATTGAAGTATTTGTTAAAATTCAACCTTTGACTTAGTTGCTCCACTTCTTACTCATTCATCCACATTTCCATAAACATAACCATATACGGTTCATAAGCACTTACTAATAGGTTTACTGTTTGCATTCTAAGATTGAGTGGAGAACCTCACATATTCCATGCCAAAACCTTAAATAGAACACAACAAATATCGCCTAAATTAAATAACATCAATGTCTGTCATTACAGTGTTCATCATTGAAATGATGATCCTTTGCCATGACATTTTGCACACATCCAATCTCTTAAATCTCAATAATTCCATTTTCAACACACATGGGTAAAAATATGTCTTTACCATTAGAGGTGTCTCTTCATTTGGCTTAACTGCCCAATTCTATAGCTTCTCCTCAACTAGGTAGCTCACCACCTTAGCTACTAGTACACCTACTAGTGCAAGCTCCTTTGTTGACATCCTTCATACTAATTCTCATATCATCTATTTCCATAATCCCATTACGCTTGTTGTCGCTGGAATCAGGTGTAATCTCATTTCTTCTTCCCTTGAGTATAACACTTATAATTCTACTTTTTTCACTGTTTGGAGTTTGTGCACAAAATGCTCCACAATTATTCTTTCCCTAGGGAAGGTTGACTTGACTTGGATTTGTGGTATTTTGTTCACTCTCCTTGGTACATCCACTAAGATGTTTAGAGTCAGTTTTACTACTATTCTCATAAGAGAGTCCACTATATAATGTTATTGGATTTAAGAGTTACTTGTGCAAAATCCTGATAGCCATTGCCAATTGAGTGCACCTTGGCATTTTTTTGTGTAATACTCTTTACCTTTGTAAGTTTATTTACTCTATTTTGTGTTATGTTTCAACCTCTATCCTTATTAACCTTTTGTTTAAACTAAAATGGTTGGTTTTCTATCATTTCAATATATTTGGGATTTAATGTGTTGTTCTTTTCCAAGACAATATCATCATGATCTTCATAGCATTAGTAGTCATTTCCATTTTTTCCCCCACTTATGCCATTTTGATTATTGTGATGTTTCCTTTACCCCATGTGAGGACCCGATTAGGCTTCTCTCATTTGACCTTTTAGTTCCTTGTCCTCTTTTTTTGTTCGAACTTTTGTTTCTCTCTTACATTGTTCTTAATCCAATCTTCGTACTCCTTCGTACTATGATCTATCCTTTACCTAGACTCCTTTTGATGAGGATCAATTTACAATTGATCAAGAAAAAGAAGAAAATATAGAAAAGCTATCAATCATGCTTGTGATCCAGGCCGCGACAATCAGTAGAGAACAATGAGCTGATAACATTACACATCACGCCCGTGATGAAGGACACGATCATATGATAATCCTTGTGACCCTGCCTATTATTGATACTGTGATGGAGAATAGTAAGGATCACGATCTTGAAGATGCCTATGACGATGTACGTGATCATGCAGATCACGCCTCATCTCATGCCTATGATTTACATGAATAATAATGATCTAAGATGATCACAACCCGCGTTCGAACTATGATGGAGGCCATTTTGATGGCGACAAATTGTTTTATTTTATATTTTTTCTTGATCTTATTAGATATGTTTTAAATAGATTTGATATTAATTATTATCTTGCCTTTATTTAGGTCATTAGTATATAAAGGGCTTTATTTGTAAGCATTAACAAGTTTTGCTAGTTGAATGAAAATTTCTTCTCTTTGAGAAACCTTTTCTCTTATCAATTCCTTATGATTGTGCTGAAAGTCTTATGTTCTTATCAATCCTATCCATTATGGCGAACAAATCACTTTAGTTAATTTGTGAGTCATTTAAATTAGCGAAAGTGTAGTTTATGTTGTTCTTGGTATGTCATATCTTAGAATAACGCCGTCCATATCTTTTTTTTTTCCTACTCTTGTTATGCAAGAAACACCAATACTTAGTTACATCATAATATTAACCCATAGATATACAAGTGATTAAATTCCTAGGTGTATCATAATTCTGAAATCAGAGCTAAAGGTTCCACATTTTTTGTATTTAGGTTTGAAGACTCACATTGGCTAAATACAGTTGTGACAGTAAGATGTTTGGTAAGTGCAAGATCTAGTCTTTTGTGTTATTAGGGTTTGTGCGATATTAGGGATTGTGATCTTAAATATCGTTGAAGTGTAGATGAAATCTAGGGTTTGTGTGGTGATTAAAGTTAGAATTTTTATCATTCTTGTGCACGCTTTGTGTAATTAGGGTTTACATGGTGTGATTGAAAACTAGGGTTTTTAATTAATGATGGGGATGGGGAATTGTGAAGGTTCTCTTGATAAAAAATTACAGAAACTTGCTAAGAATGTAAATAATTGTTAGTCCATGATCAATTGGTGGTGCCCATAACCATATAATGATGTTGTTCCAAAGAAGGAACCATGATCCATAGAAATAAAAGAGTCTAACTTCTATCTTAGTGGTAGAATTGACCAGGGACTATTGTTATTTTAGATTAAGGATTATCTAGTAAATTTAATATCTAAAGTTGTGGCTAAGCATTTAGGTTTTAAAACTGTTGACCCTTCATATTCTTATGAAGTGATCTATAATGGAGAAATAAAGAGGGTAATGAAGGGGATGAGAATGGCCTACTCCTTTAGTAAGTTTTAAGAGGAGACCCTTTGTGACGTAGCGGGCATTGACGATTGTCATTGTAGACACCTCATTTTTTCCCATTTAAGGTTCAATTTATAGTAATAATTAATATTATATTAAGCCCACAAATTTAAAAAAACAAAGAAATCATCATAATAAATATATAAGCAAAAAAGGGAAAGATAAGAAAATAAAAGATATAAAAAAAATAAATATATAAAAAGAATATAGAAAAAATAACAAATAATTTTTTTTTGGACTTGATATAATACTAATATTTATTATAAATTTTTCTGGACTCAATTAAATAGCCCATATAAATTGATTTATTTAATTGGGCCCATTTTAGACACCTCAAATATCTTTTCTGTGCAAAACATAATGAGCATAGGCTAATAGCCCGTATAGATAAGTCACTGGCATACATAAAAAAAATCTGGGTTTGATTCTGCGATGAGATAAGTTGTCCTTTTTCTCTTTATCTTTTTCTATGTACTCCCATTTGTCAGATGAGGTAAGTGCATATGTCAATAAGCTATTAGATGATATAAGCGCATATGTTAACAAGTTGTTAGATGAGGTAAGCACATATGTTAGCGAGTAGGTAGGTGAGCGGTAGGTTAGCAGGTTGAGCATATATAAATACCCAGTACGTATCAATGAAAAGGATAAAAAAAAAAAACAAGAGAAGAACCACAAACAAATCTCACTTAAAAAAAGCTTGAATCTGAGTTGTGTGAGGAATTAGGATTTCAAAGTTTAAATCTTCAATTTGGGTTTTCTAGTGGAAATCAATCAAATGATTGATACAAAGAGGTTCTAGTCGCTTCTTCCCATTGGTGTTCCAACCCCTATCTGTCGTGCGAACAGGTTGTATTGAAGAAATCCACCATGATAGGGAAGTTTTTGCTAATATAAGCTTCAACTATGTAGCTTGATAGGTCCTAAGACATTAGAATCGCCAACTATCAAGGGGACCGCCATCAACCTACGCCATTGAAGCTTGGACAACCGCTTTCGATTGCTTTTCTGGAGAAAATCAATATATGTCATGGAAAGCTTCCTGATGCGCTAGAATCCTTGCCGCACGTCAACGTCGCTGCTTGTTCAAATTTCCCTACACGTACAGACCAAGACCAGGACATTCCTTTTGCACTCAATTTCCTGTTGCCGATTGTTCCTGATACGCACAAGTAAGTATGTTCTCATTCTTTTTTATTTAATAATAATAATAATAATAAGTAATATTAGCATATTATAATAAGAATCAGAATGATAAAAAAATTCAGCATTATAGATTGTGATAGTATTGATTTTATTTTGTTCTTTTTTAAACATAAACATTAATAATAGTACTTCCAGAAATCATGAATAATGTTTTATAATTTTTTTTTAAGTTTGTATTATAAATCATTATCATAAATTCCTTTATGTCATAAATTTTGTGAATATGTGTTTTTACCATGATGTATGCATGTATTATTGAGATTTTGTAATTTTTACCACGATGTATTCTACTGATAGCCTGTTGATATAATTTCTTGATTTTTACCATGACTTGTCTTATTGACACCTTATTATAGATTTTTTTATTATTTGTACATATTTTTTTGATAACTTGTTGATGTAATGTTCAATTGAAAATCTTGATATGAAATTTTGGTTTTGAGTAATCATTTTAGTTGGTAAGTGAGTGTGTGTGTGTGTGTTCACAGAAGCATAAATTGGAACTTGTTATGTGAGCTTGTCTAGTTAGAATTAGAATAATTATAATACTTTGTAAGATAGAACCATAATCTTGATATATAGATTGAACTAGCATGCATGATTCATTACTCAAAAATCCTTTGTCACTTAGAAAAACTTGTTTTCATAAAATTGCTAAAACCAAACTTGATAAATTTGGTATTTACAATAAATAAAAGTCAGTTTTTACAAGAATTAATAAAACTTAATGAAATTAAAGTGAAATGAATTTTAAATTAAAAACAACCAACAAATTAAAAATTTTCTTTAAAAGAACTACATGTTATCTAATCCTGATTAGCAGGTATGTAGACACCTCTGGGGCGACATAAGAATGTTTTTTTTTTTTTTTAAATATATAATTAATTCATCGTTTGTTGTAAATATTATTTAAATTTGTGAACTTTAGTGATACATTGTAAATATCGTAGTCTGTACATTAGTAAAAAAAAAAAATTTAGCATTAAAAGGATAAATTTTCAATTTATGAATTTTAAGTGGTAACCATATGATTTTAATAGAGTAACCCTCGAATCCAAAAATCTCTAGTTCAACAAAGTCGGTTTCAAATCAATTTTTTTATAGATAGTGGCTAAGTTAGGATAAACCAACTCAATGATCCTAACTTATAATTTTCCCGATTTTGATCGGGTGGCGACTCCTACAAATTTTCAAAAAACAAATTTCTTTTAATTCTAGTCGAGGGTTAATATTAAATGGGTTTGGGTTTGATACGGATTGGATTAAAAGAAATAAAATCATAAATGAAAAATCCAAGCTCCACAGTCATGTTTGTTAAGGGGGAATCGTGGAAGCTATCTCATAGAGCTCATTATGATCATTTGAGAAATGTTTATTTTCTTTCTATCAAACGATTTATATTACGTCCAACATCTTTCGAGAGAGTCTACTAGGGAATTGATATTGTTAGGGCATCGATGCAACGTTGGAGGATAGAGAAACAAGTTGTTAAGTCAATAACTGAAGTTGTGCCAAAAGTTGATATGGCAATGTCAGTATTTATTTTTGTTAATGTCTCTAAGGACAAAGAGGATAATACTAAGCCGAATTGTTTGATTGAGAAAAATAGTAGTGATATTCTTGATAAGAGTTCAGAAGATGATCATGTGATGCAAGTAGAATTTTTCAATAATGTAGATGGTGATGTTAAATTCAAAGGTACAAAGGATACTAACGTGAAGGAGGAGATTGATGCTATAGGAGTTGTGCACTATTGCCTACAGGTTGAGACATCTATATGTGTACCTGAGATAATACCACTTCCAATTGTGATAGGAACTTATGAGAATTTTGGGTATTTTTATATTGATTTTCCTACAGTTCATCCATTATATTTTGATACATTGATGGGATTATCAAGAATTGAGGATTATTGTGATATTATTGTTCCTATGAGATCTTATGAACTGTATATGGACATTCATTAGAGCCTATCTGATGGTTACGTATATTGGAGGAGTGTTCTATTGTTTCATGGTGAACTTGTAGATCTGGTAGAGCTATACGAGTGGTTTGCTCATAAGTTACTATTGCTACAAAATGTGTTGATTCACTAAAGTGGGAAAATAAACCATATGATATTCATTCATATTGGTTGTTAATGCCAGATTGTTGTCATGCTGATATAACAACTCATAACTTTGTTGATGGTTTGAAGTGTGGGCTACTTTCTTCTTGGGAATATTAGTAGGGAAGTAAAGTTTTATTGAGTTATTTGACAGAGTATCTTTGGTTGAAGATAAGGTGTTTGATATTGGTTAGCATGGATATGCAGTGACTAAAATGGTTTGCCATATTGCATATGAAAGGCATGAACTTTGTCAATATTTCTTTAAACACAATTGCATGGGAAACATTAGAGTGCTTGGAGTGATGTTATAATGCTATGAGAATTATTATACAAGAGAGGGTTCACAGATCAAGCATTGGAGATAGCTTATGTGTTAAGCATAGCTGAGAATTTTTGTTTCACAGTGTTTGAGTTTTGCAGGTTTATCTTTGATCTGGGTGGATATATTTTCTATTAAGATTTGAGGGCAAATCTTCAACAAGCCTGAGAGGATGACAAGGACCAATTTACAATTGATTAAGAAAAAGAAGAAGATGTGGAAAAGTTATCAATCACACTCATGATCTAGGCCGTGACAATCGGTGGAGAATAATGAGCTAATAACACTGCATATCACACTCGTGATGAAGGACACGATCATGTGATGATGCCCATAACACTGCTCGTTATTGATATTGTGATGGAGAGCAATAAGGATCATGGTCTTAAAGATGCCTATGATCATACATATCACGCCTCATCTCATGCCTGTGATTTGCATGAAGAATAATGATCCAAGAGGATCATGGCCTGCATTCTGGCCATGATGGAGGCCGTTTTGTTATCGACAAATTGTTTTATTTTATATCTTTTCATTATCTTATTAGATATCTTTTAAAGAGATTTGATTAGGGTTTGATATTAATTACTATTTTATCCTTATTTAGGTCATTAGTATATAAAGGGCTTTATTTGTAAACATTAATAAGTTTTATTAGTCGAATGAAAATTTCTTCTCTTTGAGAAACCCTTTCTCTTATCAATCCCTTGTGATTATGGCAAGGGTCTTGTGTTCTTATCAATCCTATCGATTGTAGCGAACAAACCACTTTAATTAATTTATAAGTCATATCAAGTTAGCAAGAGTGTAGTTTGGATTGTTCTTGGTATATCATATCTTAGAATAACGCTGTCCATATCTTTTGTTTTTATTTTATTCTTGTTATTCAAGAAACTCTAATACTTGTGTTAAGTCTTGGGATTTTTTTTTAAATTAAGTATTATATTATTGATATAGGGTTTATCAATAGAATACCTAGTGATTGTCTTCCTAGATTTATCATAATCTTGGTATCAGAGTGTATTTTAATCACATTATAATATTAACCTATAGATACACTAGGAATTAAATTCGTATCATCTTTTGGTTAAAATATCTTTATGCTTATCCCTATTAATATTTTCAGTACACTCTGTATTCTTGTCTTGGTTCACTGTCTCAATACTCCCTCTTGGTGGGCAGTAATTTTTTGAATGACCAACGCATCTGCATGATTCACACAGGGATTATAACCCCTAAATTTTGAACATTTAGTTTGACTTCGTCAACATACAGCGTGTGACTAGTGGCGCGCAGTAGTCCACTTATATGCAGATTCTAGCAAATCCACCATGTTCCATCCCCCCGTGTAGGTGTCAAACCTAAGAACCCTTGCCAAAATACTCCCTATATTCTTTAGAGTCCAAGGGGTACGGTATTCAAAGGGCAGGCCGTTAATTCTAGCTCAGATAGCCACCGATTCTATTGCTTCCCTGGTCAGTTTAAACTTATGTGACCATCTTCTTATTGCCATAAAATATACGTTAAAGAGCCACGACACTTTTCTAAGCACAGAATCCAATTCATCCTTATTTGAGAAGTTGACAATCTAATAATCGTTTTGAGGTTTCTTCCTTAAACTTTCAACCAATCTTAGATATCCTAGGTTTAACCCTATTATCTTAACGATCAGGGCTAATTTCGAGGGCTCGTACGATTCTTTCCTATCCAATTTCCTTTTCGATGATTTAGATGGTTTTGATTCTCTTTTTACATCAACTTTTACTTCCACTTCTGTCCCTTCTTCCAGGACCCAGTTTGTCTCTTCTGCTACTATTTGAAAGAATGCTTCTTTATAGGCGCTCGGAATGTTAAGTGTAACCTTATCCTTACAGCTAAGTCCGTTATCCACAACTCGAGAGTTTTGTCCCCTTTTCCAATTTTCGTTATGATCCTTTCTTCAATTTTCTGCAGAATTCATCTTCATAATTCATTGGTGCATTGTGCTATTCGGTAGATGACATACTTTTCAATGCAGGTGAATTTGTCAAATTATGAGTTGCAATTTCTTTATAGGCTCAAAGTAATAACAATTTCTTAAATTATTTCGTCATATTTACATATCTATCTCAGACATGAATGAAAATATAAAGAACATCAATCGGTTCTATGTTCTATCTTTTAAAAATTGTAATTATGTTTCCATATACCTTATTCCACTGCAAAATTAAAAATGAAAGGTGTATCAAAACTTTGTCATAGTTCTTTTGAGTTATATAGAATTTCATATAAAATGTAGAATTATCTATTGAAATTTCCTGTCTTTATCGTGAGACATTATGCTCTAATTTGGATTAGGATATCAGTTGAGATCCTTTGTTGTTCCATCGGGAAACTTGGCTCCAAACGTGATCCATTTTCTGAACACGATTTAACCCACTATTCACGCGAGTAAATCTCGCATCCATGCCCTATCATGTTCAACAAACTCTATGATGAGCAGAGTAATATATAAAAGAACGTGATGTTTTCTATAAAGGTCCCTAAGCCTACTCTCTTAAAAAATTACACCATCGAAGTGAGTGAGTAAGGGTTTAGAAGTGCCAGGCAGAAACTAAAGAGAAAATCAGGAACAAAACTCGGTTGAATCGTGTCTTACATTCATTTCGCAATGCTAGAGGTATGTACAATTCTCGCTTCTGCTTCTGTCTTATCTGTGTTCGTAAGGTTGCTGAACATGTTAATACGAATTCAAATGTCTAACATTTGGTATCAGAGCCAGGTTGACGCCTCTGCCTTGCTCTATGATAAATTGATTCAAATCTGGTGTTACTTTTGACTCTCTGTTTTTCTATTGTTTAAAATGGTTGAATCACCATTTTCTCCTGTCTTATTTGTGTTTACTCATGAACGAATTTTTATTTTTGGAGTGCTATTTTTCGAGTATATATGGAGACAAAATCTTTAGATGATGAGATTTTATTTTTCTTTTTTTTTTTGTGTTTATGTGTTTGTTTTGGGTATATAATAATAATAATAATAATAATAATAATAATAAAAGGAGGAATCTCAAGGTTGAAGACGATACATATATGATACGTATATATGTGTTTTAACTTTAGACAAAGTGGTCTGTCTGTTTCGGTCATCTAAAGTACTTTAAAGGATGTGGTTTAAAAACTTCCACGTAGACGACTTGAATATACTATATATAATATATATTATATGGATTTATTGGAAAGTCGGAAAAGAAACTGTGGTTGCTCGTTGATTTAACTATATATATATTTATATATATTACAATCAATGTTGAAATTCAAAACATTAAATGTTCTCCCTGTTTGAATAATCTTGTTGGGGATTGGAATACTGTTTCCTTTTGCTATGACGATTGGCACTGGGCCCACTTATAATTTCTTAAAACCTCTGCAGCAACATCCTACTATTATTATTATTATTATGATGGTTGGGCTATATAATGAATTCCGTAACAGCTACACTCCTTTTGAATTTGCATTGCATTTTAGAAGAATGTCATCAAGTCCATAATACTAATTTTAATGTGTCTATTTTTTTTTCAGTTATTATCGTGACATTTAGTTAAATAATTTTACACATTAAAATTAGTTTGTATTGATTATCAAAGTAAATAAATTCTTGCTTGCTCTTTATGAATTTAATTACTAATATTATATGCTTATATTATTTATTTAGTTATGTGTATAATTTATGGTTTATCATTATACTTGAAATTGTGATTAGATAATATAAGTGTGTTAGAATTAAGTTCATAGAATATTGCTTATAATTTTATGCAATAACTGAGCCTAAGAATTTAGTTAATGTTTAAGCGATCCATATAATTTAAATTAATTAGGGAGTAGCCACAGCATCTTTAATTAATTAAAATTATATATAAGGATGATTTAAGATCACATATGAAAATTAAACATTAGTTGTAATTAATTATATGCGATATAATAGATCTTACCTTATAGGAATTTTTGTTATATTGTGTATGATTAATTAGGATAAAATATCAAATCATATTTTCTAATTTACCCACAGGGATTAGAAAAAGGAACATGATTTGATGGCTTTATCGTAAGACTTAAGATGAATCTAATTGAATTAAAACTTTAGCCCACAGGCAAGTTTTATGTCACCAGATTCATATTTCAGCATGATTTTACATTGGTAAAACATGTTCTATGTTAATTAGTCTCAAAATTTTGTAACACAAGTATGTGTTTTTAATTATTGCAACACTTCAACCTGTTAATTACTCTGATATGAGATGTGATGTTCCCGAACTTAAAGGGGACAACTATAAAGTTTGGAAGGAGAGAATTCTCCTTCATTTGGGATGGATGGACATTGATTATGCCATAAGGAAAGAGGAGCCCCCTGCAATAACTGATACCAGCACTCCAGATGCAATAAGTCTTTATGAAAAATGGGAGCGATCCAATCGCTTGTCAGTTATGTTCATAAAGACTAAAATTTCTGCTGGTATAAGGGGCTTCGTCGAGCAATATCAAAAGGTCAAAGATTTGCTAAAGGCCATTGATGAGCAATTTGCCACTTTAGACAAGGCAATGGCCAGCACCCTAATTATAGAGCTTTCGACTCTGAGGCTCACCGGCATTAAGGGTGTGCGTGATCACATCATGCGCATGAGGGACATTGCGGCCCAATTGAAGGCATTAGAAGTTGAGTTGTCAGAATCCTTCCTAGTTTACTACATCCTTTGCACTTTACCTCAGCAATATGGCCCATTTAAGATATCTTATAACACACATAAGGATAAATGGTCAATCAATGAGTTATTGACCATGTGTGTTCAGGAAGAGGGCAGGCTACTTATGGAGGAAAAGGAAAGGGAAAAGGAAATGGTGAACTTAACTACTCATGGAAAGAGCAAAAGGAAAGATCAGGCCAAAGATAAAGGGAGAGGGAAAGGGAAAGGGAAAATCCCTCCCGTAAAGGACATAAAGAAGGAGTCTGTGTGCTTCTTCTGTAAAAAGAAGGGACACATGAAGAAACAATGCTCCAAGTTCATGCAGTGGCTTGACAAGAAAGGTACTCAACTTTCACTTGTTTGTTATGAATCCAATATGATTGATGTTAATCATAACACATGGTGGATTGATTCTGGTTCTACAATTCATGTGACCAATTCATTGCAGGATTTAATAGACCTGCGAAACCAGTGGGAAGTGAGTGTAACATCTATTCAGGCAATAAGATGTCCTCACATGTGAAAGCTGTTGGAACATGCAGTTTAGTTTTAAGTAGTGGTTACATTTTGAATTTGAAAAAGACATTTTATGTTCCTGGTTATTCCAGGAATTTAATTTCAGTTTCTAGACTTGTATCAGATGGTTATTCCTTTAACTTTTCAGACTCCATTTAATTTATTTTATAAATCTGATGTTATTGGATATGGTACTTTGTCTGATGGTCTTTTTCTTCTTAATTTGCGAAATGATGATAACCATACTATTATGCACGTTCATGAAAATGTTGGCACAAAACGATGTGTTGTGAATGAAGAATCTTCTATGTTGTGGCATCGGAGATTAGGACATATCTCCATTGATAGAATTAAAAGGTTGGTGAATGATGGAGTACTTAGTACTTTAGATTTCACTGATTTTGAGACTTGTATAAGCTGTATTAAGGGAAAACAGACTAACAACTCAAAGAAGGGTGCCAAGAGGAGTTCTGAATTATTGGAAATCATACATACAGACATTTGTAGTCCAGATATGGATGCATATCGTGATAAGTACTTTGTCTCTTTCATAGATGATTACTCACGGTATATGTATCTCTACTTGCTTAACAACAAGAATGAAGCATTAGATGCTTTTAAGGTGTTTAAAGCTGAAGTAGAGAAACAATGTGGAAAACAAATTAAAATCGTGAGATTTGATAGAGGCGGAGAATATTATGGTAGATGCACAGAGAGTGGACAAGCGACTGGTCCATTTGCGAGGTTTCTTCAAGAGAATGGGATTGTTGCCCAATACAGTTTACCTGGTTCTCCAGATCAAAATGGAGTAGCTGAAAGGAGAAACCGAACATTATTGGACATGGTACGGAGCATGCTTGCAAGCTCCAAGCTTCCTAACTCATTGTGGACTGAAGCTCTTAAAACGGCAGCGTATATATTGAATCGAGTTCCAACTAAGGCTGTCAAAAGGACGTCATTTGAGTTATTTAAAGGATGGAAACCGAGTTTGCGACATATACGCGTTTGGGGATGTCCGTCTGAAGTAAGAGTCTATAATCCACAAGAGAAGAAGTTGGACCCAAGGACTATTAGTGGATATTTCATTGGATATGCTAAAAAGTCTAAGGGATATAGATTTTATTGTCCATCTCATAGCATTAGATTTGAGGAGTCAAGAAATGCAAAATTTCTTGAGAATGACTTGATTAGTGGGAGTGATCGATCTCAGAGCGTTGGTCCTGAGAAAGATCATACAAATGCTCGATGTACCACTTCAAGTAACGGACTGATCGTTGTTGTTAACAACACTCCTCCAGTTCAAAGGCGTGTTGAAGAACCAGTCCAGGAGGTACCACAAATTGTTGATTCTGATCCAGTAGATACTGAAGTTCAACAGATGTCTGAAGCTGTTGAACAACCGGCTGAACAACATGATCATATTTCTCAAGAGAATGTTGATGCAACATTAAGAAGATCTACTAGAGTAAGGAAATCAGCAATTCCTAGTGACTATGTTGTGTATCTGCAAGAGTCTGACTACAATATTGGAGCCGAAAATGATCCTGAGACGTTTTACAGGCTATGAGTTCTGAAAATTCGAACTTGTGGTATAGTGCCATGAAAGAAGAGATGGATTCGATGGCAAGTAATAGAGTCTGGAATCTCGTTAAGTTGCTATGGTGTAAAAGCCATTGGATGCAAATGGGTCTTCAAAACAAAGAAAGAAGGCAACATTGAGAGACAAGCTCGTTGCTAAAGATTCACTCAGAGAGAAGGAATCGACTACACAGAGACATTTTCTCTGTATCTAAGAAAGATTCCCTTCGTGTAATTATGGCATTAGTTGCACATTTTGATTTGGAGTTGCACCAAATGGATGTGAAAACGGCTTTCTTTAATGGTGATCTAAAGGAAGAGGTTTACATGAAACAATCAGAAGGATTCTCCACTAGTAATGGTGAGCATTTGGTTTGTAAGCTTAATAAATCCATATATGGATTAAAACAAGCCTCCCGTCAGTGGTATTTAAAATTCCACAATGTCATCGCCTCATTTGGTTTTGAAGAGAACATTATGGATCAATGTATATACCAGAAGGTTAGTGGGAGTAAAGTTTGTTTTCTTGTGCTATATGTGGATGACATTTTGCTTGCATCAAATGATAAGGATTTGCTATATGAGGTGAAACAATTCCTCTCGAAGAACTTTGATATGAATGATATGGCTGAGGCATCTTATGTCATTGGCATTAAGATCCAAAGGGAAAGATCTCGAGGCATTTTAGGTTTGTCTCAAGAGACCTATATCAACAAAGTTTTAGAGAGATTTCGAATGAAGGATTGTTCACCAAGTGTGGCACCCATTGTGAAGGGTAACGAATTCAGCTTAAGTCAATGCCCCAAAAATGAGCTTGAGAGGGAACAAATGGAAAACATCCCATATGCTTCAATCGTTGGAAGCCTAATGTATGCTCGGGTCTGTACCAGACCTGACATTGCATTTGTTGTTCGAATGCTAGGAAGATATCAGAGTGACCCAGGTGTTGACCACTGGAGAGCTACAAAGAAGGTGATGAGATACCTTCAAGGGACAAAGGATTACATGCTTATGTATAAACGGACTAACAATTTGGAGGTTGTTGGATACTCCGATGCAGACTTTGCTGGCTGTGTTGATTCACGAAAATCAACATCTGATTATATCTTCATGCTTGCCGGTGGAGCCGTGTCTTGGAGGAGTGCGAAGCAAACCTTGACTGCTACTTCCACTATGGAAGCTGAGTTCGTATCTTGTTTTGAGGCTACATCACATGGTGTATGGTTGAAAAGTTTCATGTTGGGCTTAGAATTGTAGATTCTGTTTCTAGGCCATTGAGATTGTATTGTGATAACTCAGCTGTGTATTTATGGCTAAGAACAATAAGAGTGGTAGTCGAAATAAGCATATCGACATCAAATACTTAGCCATAAGAGAACGTGTTAAGGAAAAGAAAGTGGTCATTGAGCACATTAGCACTGAGTTAATGATAGTGATCCTTTAACTAAAGGCATGCCACCAAAGAATTTTAAGGATCAAGTAGTAAGAATGGACTTGGTTCCATGATGTAATTCTTCATTGTATATACATTTGATGTTTAATGAAACTCTTATTCAATTGATGCTTTCTCATTTGGTTTTGTGTACACGTTTGTTTATTCATTTTGAGAAATATCATTAAGTTTGGACCTCGAATAAACATTGGGTTTATTCATTAAGTTGTATGGGCTTGAGAAACATAGTGTATTGTAATACATGGAAGATAATACTCATCATTGGAGGACCTATCGCCATGATTCATATATTTTGTTTCTTGATATTGGGATTAAATGGATCAAGTGGGAGAATGTTGAAATTTCCCGTCTTTATCGTGAGACATTATGCTCTAATTTGGATTAGGATATCAGTTGAGATCCTTTGCTGTTCCATCGGGAAACTTGGCTCCAAACGTGATCCATTTTCTGAACACGATCTAACCCACTATTCACGCGAGTAAATCTCGCATCCACGCCCTATCACGTTCAACAAACTCTGTAATGGGCAGAGTAATATATAAAGGAACGTGATGTTTTCTGTAAAGGTCCCTAAGCCTACTCTCTTAAAAAATTACACCATCGAAGTGAGTGAGTAAGGGTTTAGAAGTGCCAGGCAGAAACTAAAGAGAAAATCAGGAACAAAACTCGGTTGAATCGTGTCTTACATTCATTTCGCAATGGCTGGAGGTATGTACAATTCTCGCTTCCGCTTCTGTCTTATCTGTGTTCGTAAGGTTGCTGAACATGTTGATACAAATTCAAATGCTAACATTATCACCAATCATCATATAAAACTAGTATTTTCAAAAGAAATATATTTTGAGTTAAAATACGATCTTATATATCAATTAGAAACTTCAATAAATTATATAACGTTTTATATAAAAATATAAATTATAGCAATTATACCATACTTGAAGCAATTGATGATCATATATGATGTTCGTGTTAATTACAATAAACTTTTTTATTTGTTTTTTTTGGAAATATTCTTCAAATAGAAATCCATGCATGATGAAAGGCTTTAACTAGTATTAATAAATCCATAACCTCAAATCATGCTAAACTTTTAGGATATGACATGTATCTTTGGCTAATTATCAGTCTTATTTGCTTTCTTTTTATTCAATTACTATTTACTACAACAGCTTTTAGGGGAATGAGGAAATCAACCCAGATGGTCATCGTATAAAAAATTAGTATTTATATCACTTGATTATAACTATAAGCCTTTTGATTAATATTATACTAATTAATTTCTCTGTAAATTTGTAGAGAATTTGCTCGTAATAGGAAACTGGTCATATATATGAAAAAAAAAAAAAAGGATCAAACTCATCAAGTTTGTTGGAATGAACAGAGCATTTATACTTTCATGGTATATCTGTTTTCTTCTGAAATTTAAAGGGAAAAAGACACGATCCAACGATCCTTCAAGTTGTACATTTGTATTGTATGTAACATGTAACATGTTTGTGTTTGTCAATTATCTCTTTCCGTAATCACACCCCCAATGAAAGTATCCAAAAAAATCAGTATGATCAGAAACTAAACTAAATTCCTAACAAGAGAAAAGAAAAAAAATCACTAAATCAGATGAGATGGGGTCTAGCAGGGTCTAATATGAGAAGTCTTGCTCTCGTAACACAGCAATTTGCGGTCACCTTCCTTACACATCGCTCTCAAAACCTTAATCAAATCCCCACACATTTTCCTCACGACATGTCCATCATCACCTTCGCTTTGCATAACCAGCAATACTTTCGCAAGCCCATTATTCTTCACCACTCTCTCCTTTACTCTCACATCCCCATGAACACAGCACATGCTCCACAGCACCCCCACTGCTTCTTCCATCGTCGGCTTCATTAGTCTCCCTACCAACGCCACCGCACACCGCGGGTCCTCGCTTATGGCCTGCCGTCCCTCCGCAAGGGAGCACATCGCATGGACCAATTTTATGGACTTCTCCATTGAGGATGTGTCCGTTTTTGAATCCGAAATTATCCCGGACAGGGTAGGAATTATTCCTAGGTTGATTAACCGGGTCTTGACCGATTTTAGCGAAGATAACGCCAATATGCATGATAAAACCGCATCCCGTAGATTTTCTTCGGATTCTGGTGCTTTAATGAGATTGAATAACAAGGATGGCATGTTTTCTTTGTCTGCGATCGCACGTTTTGATTCGTTGTTGATAGAGATTGACTCCAGAAGTCTAACGGACTCGAGTTTCGATGCATGTGTCCCATTTTGAAGAATTGCCATGATGGAATCGAAGCATGAATCTTTGTGCTTGCTTCCTAGAATGAGTCCATGTAGCTTTTCATTGATACCATCCTCCGACAGGATCGAACCCAATATTCTAACTCCGACCTCCGACTCCTTGATGTTGTCTTTTCGCAACACACCGAGGATGGTCTCCAGGAAATCCTGAAACCACACAAAAAGCTTTTGCTTTCCTGACAATGGCATGAAAACTCAAGGGTTCGTTCCAAACATCCCAGGACGCGCGAATCTGTGGTGGATGCATTAGCTTGCGAGATGGTTTGGATGGACTCGGTTATCTGGTCACGCGTGGGACATTAAAGCGTGTGGAGGAGGTTTGGAGCCAGTGGTTGATGAGGCGGTGGAGGGTAAGGTTAGGAACGAAGTCTTTGGAGAGCAAAGGTTGGTTGGTGGCAGGACAGGTGTCGTGGCCTGATTCGAGCCAGTGTTGGATGGAGGAGCGGTCGTAGGTTACGCCGGTGTAGAGACTCACAGGGGATTTCATAACTTCTAATGAAATGGGACATCGGAACAAACTAGGAACAGTGATGTACAATTGTTGTTGTTCCTGGTGCTGCTGGTGCTGCTTTGGCTGGTGTTGTTCAATCGCCATGGTTTTCGGAAGAGCGAGGTAAATGAAAGTTCTGAGATTTAATTTCTAAGAGACAGGATGGATCCCATAAACGAGATGGGTTTGGTATTGTGCATGTAGTCAAACGGTGCTGGTGCTTTTTTATTTTGAAATGGTCGTTTAGTCAACCTTGTAGACGGTGGACTTGGACCGGTATTAGAATTTTAAATGTGTGTGGACTTTGGAGTTTAGACCGCGTCTCAGCACAATCCGTGTATGATAATAACTTAAGTTGGACCCGGAACGTGAAACAGGGGAAAAGGCGCCATTATTCACAGTTTATTTTTTATTTTTTATTTTTATTTCTCTTCCTACGTTGTTTTGGGTTGATTTTGAGGATTGAAGACTTCACGTGGAGCACTTGTTATGTGCATGTAACTTATGATGTTGGGAAGGACAGATTCGTTTTCTTATGTAGCTTGATTCGTTTTCTTATGTAGTTTCCCACTACTTGCACGAGGCCTTCTTTCACCCATTTTTAATAAACCCATATGTGTTAATTGATTATAAGTTTTATATGTAAAATTGGTATTGTTGAAAGATGATCATATCAATTGATATAGGTACCTAATTTTTTACTTTCTAGCAATGGAAATGTAAACTAATTTCTTATATAGTAAGGAAAAAAAAAGATAGCTACTTTTTAATTATAATAAAGAAAGTAGAACGAACAAATTTGAATGTAATGAGGATCCATTAGGTTAGTAAAGTTAAACTAATAATTTTAATTCCATTAGGATTAACATAATACATATACGTGTCTCATCAAAGAGATTATTCCCTTTTACTAGTATTGGTTAAACTAGTTACTTGTATTAAAGTTTGATTAATCTCCTATATGTAGGTTACTCTCTCTCTCTTCTATATATATATATATATAGCTCCGTGCCCTTGCTAATCAATTACCTTTGTATTATTACCCAATCAACATCATTAAAATTTCAAAATCAGTGATAATATATATCTAAAAGAGAATTTTAAGATTTTAAGCATTAATTTTTTAAGATATACCAAAGCTAAAATAAGCTGCAATATCACCACAAATTACCTAATTACACTGTTATATGGCACTTCAATAGGAGAACTAATCCTATCTTCACTTGTACAGTATTTTCAAATTGGTACATCCGTTGGTTTATTAAAAAAACTAATTTATAATTTCTATATTGCACATATATATGTTTGATAGATTTAAGGAAATAAAATAAAATAAGGGGGAAAAATACAAAGAAGGTTATCATGTATGCAACGACTTCACGTTATTATTACTATTATATTTATTATTATCAAGTGATTGAATTATTAGGGTATATTAGTTGATGTGGTTAACCTTATTAATCAATACATGCCCATGATTTTTTCAATTAAATTATGATAACCATTCGAATTATATAAATATATATAAGAAGGTCGGTGTGAACAAAATAACTTTGTATACCTTTGAAATTGTGGCTGGGTCTGGCATATAGCTGGCGGTCAGATTTTGCATGCAATAGGATATTCATAAAAATAATAAAAAGTCAAGGTGCGGTTGATGCCTTATGAATAATGCAAGTAGGTTGTGGACCTTAGCCAGAAAGACAACAATTGTTCTCATGTTTAACGATGTTAAAGTAGACAAAGAAAAATGCGTACACGGGCAAGGACGATTGGGATTGTTGACTATGAGACTCGTAGGTTCTAGCATCGATCAAGGATGCCTTGTATAAAGGATTGTGTTTCATCTGTAATTTCCAATTGGTTCGTTTCTATTATTCCGTTTTCTTCAAGGCATCACAAGTCATAGGTCTACTACATTAATTAAGAAGACCAATAAATTGGTTGTCCTTGGATTCCACAGAGGTGATAATATTGGGATCCACGCAAACGTGCCCTTGACCATTTTGGAGTTTTAAAAGAAAAATCAAAATCATATAAAAGTAAAATAACACTATGCTGTGTTTGATCCACTTTATAAAAGTGGAATGGGAAAGAGAGAAAAAAAAAAATTCTATGGTATACATCTCATCACCCAGTAAATCCACTTTTGAACGAGACCCTATTTTCTTAGCAAAATTTCAAAATATTCATTGGATGTGATCATAAGCTTGTATGTATGTATGTATGTATCCACATTTTGTAAATAGAATTAAAATATATGTATATATTATTTGTAACGGGGTTTTAAAATATAAATATTATTTATTTATTTATTTAGGCTTGACTCACGAGCTAAGTGACAAGGCCTAGTGAGTCCGGGTCAATTATATGGGGATAGCTTGGGGAGACTTGGCATGGTGGTCTTGAAACAAGGATTGTTGGATCAATCCGCTACATCCAATCTTTCTCAAATAAGCTCTTGCACACAGGAGATGACTACTAGCTTTGGTCCATGAGGAGCCAATTCAGGATAAACATGAATTAAGCTTACTCCATCTCATCTGTCAATCACTGAGGTAATCAAATGGTCATCATTCATGCCAAGTGCCTATAAATACTCAGTCACTCCTCATCATTTCCCAACTTTTGAAGAGAGAAGATAAACATCATTCTACAGAAAGAGGCTCTATTCAGGAAGATCAAACAAGGCAACTTAAGTGATTTCTACTCTAACTACTCAAGAACTATAAGTTTGACACACGAGGTCTTCTTAAGCTCCCTTACTTATCACTTGTGCATTCGAATACTGAGACTTCCTGTTCCTCCTCCTTTCATTCTCTTCAAGTCATCTCGTCATCAAGTATTATTTCCTCAGTAGCACTTCGAAGTCACGTGACGGTACAAGATCCATGCGACGCGTGCGTGACCACTATCAGCAAGAACCCTACAGCTATTATTATTATTATTTAGAATTGACTCATAAGATACGTGGTGGTGTAACGACACTAAAAGAGGCCTGGTAGACATTCCTCAACGCTGTCATGCTACGAATACATCTGTTACTTAAGAGCAATGTCATAAGTTAGAGATTATGAGACTCTATCAAAATAGTTAGTTATTCCATGAATCTTAACATATATATACAATTCTTAATATGAAAATAATTATAGAATTCCAACTTTTCATAGATCGATAGAATCACAGAGATTCGATATCCCCTATTAAGTTGTAAGACAAATAGCTTATATCAACTTGAACAAAAGAAATCCTATTTACAACTGAGAAGTTATAATTACAACTTATATTTCTACTTGGCCTTATAAAACTTTGCCATAACCGCCTTGAAATTGAATAACTCTTATTCGCAACAACCCTATCCCATCTTGTTCTATAAGGTTACCTGCAAAACAATCTACTAGGGGATAGGCAAAACCACTTCTCAATGAGATGGAACGCAATATTCTTATTGCTACCTGAAGCACAAATAAGTTATCCATCATATACCATGCATGAACAAGCGTACGCAATGCAAACATCGCATGTGGTCTTTTGGTAACCAACATGAAGTCTAGGATATAAACACCCCTTTTCCCCTTGGATTTAGGGTTGGAGAATTGGTAGTTTCATCATTGTCCAGGTTGTCTAATCACTTTCTCTTAATTCGAAAGTTTTAGGGTACTTTAAATGCAGCCTTACTTAGAATACCTTAATACAGTCCTAAGACAGAAATATCCAAAATAGTTCTCTTAACACTCACAGATATCTTAAATGTAGTCCAAGGATGGCTCATGATACTTTAAATGCATTCTAAGCTAACTTAAGGCACCTTAATTGTAGCCCTAACTCCATAAAACTTACAAAGGACCCACATCGATGGATAGTTCAAGGTTTAGATAATAGGTGATTTCTTCAAATCTTTTAGTTCATATTACCAAAACAAGATACTTAAAGATACTTATAAAGAGATTTTGATAAAACTTATATCCAAAAATATTTTTTTTAATACTCACAGATAGCTTAATTGCAGTCCAAGGTAACTTAAATCTCTCCCCATCCATCATGTGATAGTAATGACATTAAATGCTACAAGATACTGTGCAATGCATGTTAGATTTTATTTTATCCTGATATTTATTAATAGGTTTAAGGGTGATCAACCAAAATATAACGTTGAACACAAAAGTCAAACAAAATCTTACCTAATCTAATCTTAAATCGAAGAGCACTTCACCATAATTATAATGCGATTTTTGGAATTAAAAATGGTTAAAGTATAAGAGAGTTATGATTTTTGAAGTTTATGGTAAAATTTAGTTTTTTGTAAGGAATAGTAAAAAAGAGTGGAAAAAAAAATGAAAAGAAAAAGAGGAGAAAAGGAAGAAGGAAGTGACCAAAGATAGGAGAAGGAAAGAGAATTTATAATGATTTTTTATGTGAAGACTAATTTAGTTGGAGGGGAAGAATTCGGATGTCTTATGGAGGAAGTCTTTTTTTTTTTTGGTCCAGTTAACATATATGATAATAAAAACTTACATATCTACTATAGTAACTATTTTGAATACTATGGCATACATAAAATCTTTAATTTAAAACTCTTATTTTTCGACTTTTATTTTAGTTATCGTATCCTATAATTTATTCATTAAGGGTTAGATTACTAGTGTTTTAAGATTTAATTAATAATTAAAATTATCCTTAATTTAACTTAAATTGCTTTTTATTTGTTATATATTTATTGGGTTTTACAAATAGGGCCCAATAGTTTGGATCCTTTATTAGACTGACTTGGAGAGATTTATCTTGATAAACTCGAACAAAGGACATTGGATTGATAAACCATATCTAGCCTCTGTTGGGCAGACTCATACACATAGGGATGATTATTGGTTTTAGTCCACGAGGAACTTATTTAGGATAGCCACGAATTAAGTTTGCTTCGTCTCATTGTTAATCACTAAGATAATTTGTGGTTACCATCTATATCAACTGCTTATAAATACTCAGCTACTCCTTCGCATTTCGAGACTTTTGGAGAGAGAACAAAAGCAACTTTTCATAAAGGAGGCTTCATTCACAAAGATCAAATAAGGTAATTTAAGTGTGTAGCTTCTTTAGTTTGCTCAAGAATCATAAGGTTAACACGTTGGGTCTACTTATGCCTCCTTATCTGTGACTTGTACTTTTAAGACATTGGGATTACCTGTTCCTTCTTCCCGTTATTCTCTCCATGTTGTCCCACCATCATATGACATTTCCTTATCAACATTTTAAGATGCAAGACATAACATCCATGTAATGTGTGCGAGATTATCTGAAGGACCCCACGTTTATATCTTTAAAAGGATGAAATGGTTAAAAAAAAAAAAGCGCATGATGTTATTTCTCCGTGTTTGAAATGTGCAATTAACTCATTATCATGGATCATTCTTTAAAAATGAGCGTGTATATTTTTTCAAAATTAGTTCCCAAAAGCAGTTTTAAAGTATCTGATATGATTTTTGAAATAATTTTGTATAAAAAATTGTATAGACTTGAAGGATGAAACTAAGTGGCATTTTGGGTATTTGTGCAGTTGGGTATTAAGATAAATATATACTGTTTAGTGAGGCATAACTAAAATAAATAATTATATTTATGCATAACAAATGATAGAGGTTGTATTTGTTATGTTATGGGGTTAAGTTTTTATCAAGGAGAAATTTTAAAATTCTATTTTTTTTTGTACATAGGAAAACGAAAATAAATGGGAATAGTCAGATATTAAACTAGATATGATGCCATAGTTTAATAAATGAAGTTGGTTTTATTGTTAAACTAAGAAATTGATATGACTCCCAAATTTTAAAAATTAATCGAGTACTGTGGATTACAATCTTACAAGAGCTTGATAAATATGTAATTTATCATAATCAATTGATACAAACTGAGAGTAAATTCAATAGAAATCCATCTCAACGAAATGAAAAATAAAAGGAAAATTTTCATTTTGTCAAACTTAAATAATTCATGAAAATGCAATTCTTAAAGACTTAAATTAAAGCTAATGGCATTGAGGTAAACGAGGTAAATATTAATCTCATAAATGGTACCTAAATTTTTATAAATATGCATTTAAAAATTTAAATTTTAAGATTGATAAATTTAATACCTAAAATTTCAAATTAATTAATTTAATACCTAAAATTTAAAATTGATCAATTTATTATCTTAAAGAACTTTTCATGTATACTAACATTACATCCATCAAGTTCTTTTAAGTACTAAATTAATAATTTCAAAGTTTTTTAAATACTAACTTGATCAATTTCAAAGTTGAAGTATTAAATTGATTAATTTTGAAGTTTAAATACTTAATTATATATTTTATTAAAGTTTACGTATCATTCATGATATTATCGCATGGGATGATCTTAATAATAAATAAACAGTGGATGAACGTAAAAACAATGAAATATTGTGTCCCTAGGACTAGCGAACGAACAATATCATTACAGGCATCCGTATGATAGTAGAAATATTGCTAGGGTTTGTACGCCAGGAAATTAATGGCTACACATTAGTTTTGCAATCAATTCTACAAACAAATCAACCCTCGGTGTTTGCATGGTTAAATTATCGGGTTGATGTCAGTAATGATATTTGAACTTTAACAAAATATATAATTAGGTATTCATACTTTAAAATTGATTAATTTAGTACATAAATTTTAAAATTGATCAATCTATTACCTAAAAAACTTTTTGTGCACATTAACAATACCCTCGTGAAGTTCTTTTAGGTGTTAAATTAATAAATTTCAAAATGCAAGTACTAAATTGATTAATTTTAAAATTTAGATATCTAATTAAATGTTTTATAAAATTTTAAATATTATTCATGATATTATCTCTTATTATCATGAAGTCGACATATCTTTCTCAAATTTAATATTGTGTCATGCTGATTAACTCTAACACTATTTTGGTTAAATGGAATAATTAGTATTTTGGTTTTATTCCCGTAGAATATCTATTCCTTTGTTTGGTTTGAGAAAAATTCTATCAAAGAATGTTTATTGATGTAAGAATAAATAAAAAATCCCATTCAGGTATGCTTTGTTTCTAAAATATCTTTAACTATAAAATAAAAAATCACTATTTCTTTTTAGCCTCATTCTATTCCAATGAAGCAAACGTACCGTAGGTCTTGGATCCCACCGTTCCCTCTCCTTTAGAGTATATCCAACCCAAATCTTGGAATTTAAATGGTCGTGTATCTCTCTTTGATTGAAGACTAACCTACAAAATCTCAGAAGGAACAAAATTCAGTAGCCCAAATGAATATGAAAAATCCAAGGCAAAATTATTTTAAATGGACTGGACCTGGGCACTAAACATGAAGAGAGATCGTTTGAGTTGATCACTTATTTTATAATGTTTAATTATGGTATTTGTTTTACAAGGAGAATGACAGCCGTAGGACTCAAATGGTCTTTGGTAAGAATGTCTCCTGGCCTAAGGTTCGATTTAGGGTCGGAGGAAGAGACAAGTTCTTGGACTTGGACCAACTAAGCCAGATGGTCAGCCCAACTTAAAATAAGGTAGCTATGCATGGCTTTGTTTAGAAATGCTACGGGCCCCGTTAGGAGAAGCTTGTAAATGGGTGGTAAGATCTTGTTTTTTCTTATGGGTTGATCGGATAAGGATGCAAGGACTGCGAGAACCATGCTCTGTTTTTGGTTTTCTAGTTTTCTAGTTATCACTATAAGTAGGTGGGATAAGAAGTCTCAAATGTCAAGAAGCAAGTGTTCGGAGTGCATCTTCATCTCAAAGAACGAGGCTCAGTTTCGAGGATAAAGTAGAGAATTCACATCCGAGGTTCTTCACATAGTTTTTTAAGTAAAGAATTTTAATTTTAAAAGTCCTTACCGATAAAAAGAGTTCTTTCATTATTTTAAGGGTTATTTGCTAGGTATCCTAAAAAATGAGTTTCTTTATTATTATTATTATTATTATGTGATAATAAGGTTGTTATCTAAAAGTAAATAAAACTTATAATATATAAAAAAAAAAAGAACTCACGATTTTATGAATAAAATATTCTTTTTTTAAGATGTTGATATAATAATTAACAACCTTGCGAGAAATTAAGGAATGTTGATTAACTTAAAAAAGTCCAGGCCCAAGTCTTTGCTTTACACTAGTGGAGCAGGTCAGATGTCGACGTTACGTTTTGGTAGGTATACTTCTTGTTCCATCATTATTGTTTCAAATTCAAGCATAATTTAATCTTTTATACCCGCTTTTAATGCATATATTGTGCCTCTTCACTAGGACATGATAGTGAGGATACGTTGGCTCACAGGTTGTTTAGTCTTATTTTAACCATTTTTATGTATTTCAACTACTTTTTCTCAAATTATTAATCTCCTCATATTAAATCAATCGAAAAAATCCAGATTTAATTTAATAAAAGTACCGAGTATTACTTCTTTGAAATTTAATTTGATATATGTCAAATTAAAATATTCGACAAGTTTCAAAATTATTTATGAGTGAAGAATATCTTTATGCTATTTTTCCTTGTGAATAGAAATTATTTATTCTATTCATAAAATTAAATGCATTAAAACATGTTTGTTTGCTTCATATAAAGCCTCTCCTAGATGAATAACCCCAAATCTAAACAATGCAAGACTTTTTAATTTTTCTCTTGTAACTTTTTTAGAGGATGACTTTAATTCTATATTACTAATATTTCAACTAAAGTAATATGCTTATATTTAAAATGCATATCATTGATAATTTGTGAATGGACAAAAGACAATGGTATACTTAGACCCAATTTCGTTTAAGTTTAAATTTTAATTTTAAATATTTTTTTCTTTTCTAATTATTTGGAGAAAAAAAAATTTTGGACGGGAGGACCTAGACCATATTTGACCGAAAACGCGACAGTTTTACGGTTTAGGTATCGCCCTGCCCTTAGTAAAGATCGTTTTGGGTGCCAAATTCTAGCCCCAGAGCAGACAGGTCCAGATCGAATCCTAATTGAACCTGTCCATGAGGATGCTACTGTGGATTCGTTGAAACACAGGGAATAGGGAAAGAGGGGGTTTAGGTAAATTCTAAAGATCTTGAAGCGAAGGAACTGGGTTAACAAATTTTCTTACGTGTGTGTCTCTTTCCTTGATTTGGCAATTTCTATTTTTATGTGGGATATTCTACACATAATATATCTTTTGATTTCTATCAAGGCAAAAGGATAAAGACCTCCCACGATTTTCGGTTGTGGATAAAATTATTAAAAAAAAAAAAAGTCGTCCATTGTTACATTCAAAATTGGAATTTTATTCAAGTTTCTAATTAATTATATAAAATTTAAAAATTTTAATATGGCATATGAATTTATTTATTTTTTCTAATTTTATAAGTAAATACTTGAGTTTTGTCTATTTTTATAAGTAACAATACAATATTTTCTTATTTTTATCATAAGTTACCTAATTTAAATATTTACAAAGATGTTGAAAAGTTTATAAGTAATAAATCACACTTTTAAAAATTGAGTAGTTAATTGCTAAAATAAAAAAATCATATATTAAATGTGACATTTACCCATCAAAATATGTATTTGATTGCCAAATCATCTAACATCTCAAATTTATGACTAAAAAATCATAAATAATAAGACATTAGATAAGCGTTTAGAATATATAGGCTATAAGCTAGTTGAGCCAAGATTTTAGAGGCATGGATTATACTTGCTCAGAATTTATTAAGCTCAACCTTGAGCCAAGTTTTTTATCAAGCTTAAAATTTAGGTTTGAGTTTGGTTCATTTATGAATCGAGTTCGTTGCCGAACCAAACCAAACCAAATATTTTATCAAGCTTACTTAACTTTTATAAGGATGTAATCGATGCAGGTTTAGAGCGACTCATATAAGACCTAAACATATCCCAGTTCCCTATAGGTAAACCAAACTCATAACCTTATAGGTCCTTTTTTTTAGAGCAATACCCATAACCACTTTTATAGGGTTTTGGTCATTACTCGCCCTACCGGATTGTGTTGACCCCATTACATGAATACTTCTAATGGAATTTTTGGGACCTCTCATTTTCATTCTTATTTTTATTGTTTTGAAATGTTTATTCATATTTTAAGAAAGAAAAAATATAAAAAAGGGAGAGCAATATTTCATCAATTTATAATCAATCCAGATTTTGAAAGTTTGTCTAATATTTGAGAATCATAAAAGAAATCTAATTGCATGTCCATTATGCCATATTCTCATAAAGGTACCTGAATTCTGTTGTTGATGTGAACATATGAACTAATCACGTCGTGACACGTGTCATCTAACGTAGCACTCTCATTGATTTTTTATTTTATTTTTCCTTTTTGACGTGGAAATCTTTAACTTTTTTAATATTTTCATTATAATTTTATTAATTTGTTATAATTAAATCATTTCATTTTCTAAAATAGATTAAATTCATATTTAAGATCAAGCCCACCTTTCTTATCTGCATACATCATCCAATTTAGCAAGCCTATTATTCCACCCTGGATCTTTGATCTTCAATTGTAACGTGCTCTAATTTTATTATATACAATTCCATTACTTAAAATGTTTTCCATGTGGGACTTAGGACAAACTAAAAACCATTGATCCCCTACTCATCACTCCTCCCTATCT